>PVIU01000959.1:0-249120 GCA_004026605.1 Ondatra zibethicus
TTTTGACATAAATGTTTATGATATATCCCAGACTACCCTACTTATTGCTAAACAGCTGAGGATAACCTCAAATTCCTGATACACCTGCCTTCACCTCCCTTGTTCTAGTATCACAATAACGTACTACCATGTACAACTAGTTTTTTTTTTGTTTTTAAAGAAGAAATGTATAACATCAAAACTTCAATTACAAAATTTAACAATGTTTAATAATCTTTTCAATTTTAATAATAGGTCTACCTTTCTAGATTTCTCAGAAATCTTGATCCATTTATTATCTTCTCTTCTTTCTAATTATAATGTAAACAAACATAAAAATCAACAGAAATTCTGTGTGTTGCTCTTCAAGGATAGTGACTTTTTTGATATAGGCTGTGAGTGTCTGAAAGATCAGGCAGAGAGTGTACATGTGAAGAACTCATGATCTCATGAGTAGGCTGGGCACTAGAAACACTCGACATTAGGGGCTTGGGGTGTAGCTCATTTGGAAGAGTACTAGCCTACATGCATGGAGCCTTTGGTTTGATCACAAAGAGTGCACAAACCAAACCAGTGTGGTAGCCCATTCCTGAAATCTTAGAATTCAAGAGGGAGAGGTAGGGTATTAATTGTTCAAAACCATCAATGACCATGATGAGTTCAGGGCCACTCTGACCTACTTGAGCCGACCATTCAAAGTTAGTACAAACTAAGGAAGCCCCATTTTGGTCAGGCATTTAACTCCATGACTCTTGTAATTCCAGATCTAGACTGAGAGATAAACTGATTTGCATTTTGAGGGTGTACCTGGGATGCAGGATGCAGGTATTTTAAGGTAAAATGGCAACATCTCAATATCTGGATATCTAAAGTAACAGACTTTCTACATACTTTATTATAAATGAGGCTGTTTAAACTAAGCTCAATAAGTGTGGCAAGCCAGGCAGGGGACGTAGTATGATTGGTAGAGTGCTAGCCTGGCATGCATGAAGTCTGAATTTTGATCCCCAAAATGTCACAAACTAGGACAGTGACCCCTGCACTCAGGATGGGCATGGCAAGAGAACCAGAAGTTCAAAGTTCTCCTTGGCTGCATAGAAAATTCAAGGCCAGTCTGGAATATATGAGAACTTGTCGGGGGGAGGGGACTGCAGAGGGATAGTTGTAGCCTATTACCTGTGAGGACAGGAATTATGTGATATTTTCCCATGAAAGTTTGTCATGTTCAGTGTGGAGGAAGAGCACTGATCACTATTTACTCTTCCTGTAAGTAAAGCGAGGCATCAGACTCTATTTGAGGGATGACCCCTTTCCAGAAATTACAGGCTCTGGATGTCTTGCCAGCCCGTCATCGTTGTCCATCTGCTAATTCTCTGCACATCGAAGCGGCAGCTGTCGTTGCCGAGAATGCCACAGTAGATAATAAGATGGGGTGCATTTCATCTTGGCGTGCTTAAAACAAATCCCCATGAAGAGCAGCAGCAGCTCCCAGGACGAGAGCGATCTCAGGTGTCATTAACATAAAATGCCAAATGGATTTGCAGGTTGGGAGCAAATGGATTTGCTTTAAAAGCAAAAGCTCTCAAGGTGGGTGCAGTACACACCATGGCCCTCTGCAGTCGCCGAGCTATAGGAAATATCAAAGCCATAGGCGTACACAGAGATACCTCAAAATCACAGCCACACATGCAGGCCTGAATATAAATGCAAGCATATGCGCTTCTCAATTCTGCACAGCCTCGCTATGCCACTGGGGTGGTTCAGTTTATCCCAGAAAACAAACAGCTACTAAACAAAACTTTCCCTAAACCAAGGGCTCCCTAACTTCTATATTATTTTCACTGTCACATTTTTTTCTCCATATCCAGATGACAAATAGTCTTACATGTCTTCTCATCCCTTATCCCTGGCCAGTAACCTAAAGAATAATCAGTAATACCTTTTCTAATTTTTTGGTTAATTCTGTTTTGTTCCATCCTACTGCCTCCACCGTGAAGTGTGCTTAAATCAAATGAACCTCTAAGTGGATCACAGCCTCTTCTCAGTGGTCCCTGGCCAAGCTTTTCCTCTCTTCAGTTCACCCTGCATCTTGGTACCAGACTAAAAAAATTTCATAGGCAGTATAGATTTCATGAGGCAAGAAAACAATGGAACATAGTCACAGTTGTGCTGTGCATCACTGACCATTGCAGATATGTATGAAGTTGTGGATAGAGTCGTGTGTGTGTGTATGGATATAGCTGTGGGTATAATCACACGTCACACAGGAAGACATAGATAGATACAGGATTGTGCAGCTAGTTTTCCTTATAAACGTGGATGTTCGATATCATTTCATTTGATTGTCCAGGAGAGGACCAGGGTTTGATGGTTCATGACAATGATGCGCACAATGATGATAACCTTGGAAAGCAGGTTAAAAGTATTTAATTTTTCCATGTGAGATTGCTGACTCTAAATGAGGTCTCTGAATCCCAAACATGGTGGTGAAACCAGACGCTGGAACTATGTCCTCTTACTCAAAACTTGGGTGATTTCTAACTATAATACAGAACTTTACTTTCTCTATTTTTGAGAAATATGGTATAGAATTGTATTCCCGCTGTGTGGTAACCTATGAACCTTGCCATGAAGATGTCATCCCTGAACCTGGTCTCCATGGAGCTGAAGGAAAGACGAGGGAGAGAGGATTGCAGAATTGTTGACTGCTGGGTACATAACAACACACACCCTTTGTTTACATAAACAAGAAGTCTTTGGAAGAACCTCAGCTCAGCTCATCATGGTCAGCGTTACAGAGAAAATAAAATCTGCGCTGCTGATGATAAGCCAGGTCAAGACAGGAAAATGACAGAGCAATTAAAGTGTCTTCAGACTTTTGGATGCCTTGGCTTGAGAAGAAAAACTAATGGAAATACAGCAAATGTGCAGAGATCATGCACTTCTTTTACACTGCTATTGGCATGAAAAATTAGTCTGCTGCTATGTAACCCATGATAACCTTGAACTTCTGATCTCCTCGCCTCTGCCTCCTGAATGTTGAGAGTACAGATATGTGCTCCCACACCTGGTTTATGTGGTGCTGGGAATTGGACTGAAGGCTTCTTGCATGCTTAGGCAAACACTGTTACCAAGTTAGCTACATCCCTAGCCCCTCAAGTCAAAATATTCTATAGCAAAATCGGGAGAAATGAATGATTAAAGATCTTCAATTCTTAGTGAGCTCTAAGAGAGAGTCTACAAGCAACTAGAAACTAATGTCTAAAGATTTCAGAAGATGGAGACTGAAGTATTGTAAGAAATATTATAAGCGTTTTCATCTCCAAGATTAATTGAAAATAGGACAGTGGCTTCAAGACAGAAAATGTGTCTGTTTCTATATTTAAATGTCAGAGCAAGATGTTTCTATATTGTTTACTGATTATCAATTCTGACAAAGTTATTTATGTAATTTAAATTTTTACATTTTTGAGAATTTAATACATGAGTTAGGTATTTACATCACATTCACTCTGTCTTTTCCCTGTCTACTTCTCCCATTTCCTCCCATGCTCCTTTCAAATTCATAACCTCTTTTTTTATTATTGTTGCACACACACACACACACACAGACAGACACACACTGAGTCCCTTTAGTTTACTCATATGAACTACTATTTAGGACTGATCACTGGAGATTGATTAAATCATTGAAGACCTCATCCCTAGAAAGAACTGATTAACTCATTCCCCCTCTCTCATACCCATTGATTAGCAATAGCCATTCATTTAGGGATGAAACCTTGTAAAAATTGAACACATAACCCCATCCAAATTGGCTTGTTGACAAGTATCATTACACAGTCTTATATGGTTGGCTGACACATTTCCTTTTGCAATTTTGATGGTGCTAAAGATTATTCTTGCTCCCTTACCCCCAGGAAGCCTAGATTTCTTACAGTCTAATGAGAAAGACAAAATAAATAAAAATAATATTAATACATATTTCTTCAAAATGGTTCTGTAAGGACTATTATTAAGGGTGGAAGAAACAGGAATAGAATTCCTTAGCTTGGGAACATATAAAATTTTGGGTGCTGGATTAACCCACTGAAAGTTAAATAAGTGGGAATGGATCGATTAAATATGAGAAGCTTAGTCAAATATGTGTCAGACATACTTGCACAGATGAAACTAAGAAGTTCCACTGTGGTGGAGATAGGAAGGGTACTAGTTGGAGGAGATTTAATGGTGGTGGTTCTGGTGATGGATACATTTTATTGACACCCTCAATCTGTGGCACCTTGTAGGTTTGTAGGCAAATGACATCATAGTAAAGCTATAAGAAATGTGCCCTATAGGAGGGTTGCTTTCCAGTTGTGTTGGTTTCATAGGATGCCTCTACCTGGAAGCTTTGCCTCTTGGTTATAAAGCTGAGTCACCTTTGAAGCAAACACGTTAGCTTTGACTGTGAGTATTCCCGGGGAACATGTGATCTTGAGCCCATTCCAGTTCTTGTAGCTTTCAAGGATTTTTCATGACTAGGGAGAGAAACAATGAAACAGAGAAGGCTTGTGTGGGCTAGAGGCAGAGACCTGGCTATAAAGGCTTTTGTTACATATCTTGGGTCACTCATGTAGTTAATTTTAGGCCTCGATTTCTTCACTGGGTGGTAATACTATTGAGTTTCACAGAGTTATTGGGTCAGCATACCCAGTGAGCTATCTTGAGCTCAAATTAATTATTTGTAGAACCGAGGGACCTGGAGAATCATACACTGAATTTGTTTTTTATGGGTGGCTACAGTGGGAAATTGTGTTTCCAAGATTTGTCTCAAAACTCTATTAACCCAGCATTAAGTCAAGGGCAGTTTCTGGTTCTTTTAGCAGCTGTAAATAACTAGGCCACTCCGGACACTTGCAGGACAGATCTGTAGCTTCCTGGACATCTGGAGTTGGTGGCAACTGGGCAGGAGTCAGAGGGAAGTTGAATTCATTAGTTTGTTTGTCTACTTGGGGTTTATTCTATGAAGCTATTTTTCTTCTAAATGTCTGTTTCTTTGTGTGTTGTTCCTTCCTGCAGTCACAGATGCTCACTGAGGGGTGAGGACCTCAATAGGCAGTGGCTCCTTCCCCAAGCTCATCTCCAGCCAACCATCTACCATGCCAAAGGTCTCCTCCACTACCTGAGTAGTACTGGCCGGGGGCCTGTGGTGAGTCACTTCCTTTTTTACGTCATTTCTTCTCATACTATTACCCGATTCCTTTCACCCTCCAGTAGGCAGTTTATCAGCTGTCCAGACAAGGAAAACAAAGGGGGAAAACGTATGTGATAACTTTAATGAGGGATTTATCATAATAGTTATTGTATCAAGCTACCACACACTGTTATAAGCTATCCAGCAGGATAGAGTCTCCTTGCTTTACGTTTCTGGAAGCTGGCAGCCTACAATCAAAGAGATGGCAAGCTGTTCGGATGCTGGTGGCTTTAGGAAAAAAGTACTTTCTTCTCTTGCAGTGTGTTGTGGCAACCGGCAGTGCCTAGCAGTCTTTTGTTTATGGTGGCCCATTTGAGTCATGGCCTACATCTTTCCAGGATCATCTGAGCTTGGTGTCTGGTGGTCCTCATTCTCTCTTCTAAGGATTTTCATCATTGAATTAGAGCGGTGACTCAGTTTGACCTCGGCAATCTTCAACTTGTTAAGATGTCCCTTCTGTATAAGGACATAGTCCTAGGCACCAGGGATGAGAGTGGCAAAAAATATTTTACAAAGATGCAATTCATCTCACAAGAGGTTCAGAACAATGGTTCAGTACTCACTGGTGAAAACTGGAAAAAATGTAAAATTAATTACATTTTCTTAAATTTTTCTAGTTTTACTCCGGCTTCATTAAACTAGACAAAAATATACATACCAATTAGAGGGTAGAGAAAATCTTCTAAATGTTTATATTTAGATTCAACTAACATTCATGTTTTTCAAGACAAATCTAGCCCTGTTTTAGGCTGTTTCATATGTAGGGTTTCCGTTCCAGTCCCAGGTACTATGCAAATGATGTCAGATAGACGATTTGAAATGAGAGGCCTTAGCTCCAGAAGAGAAAGAGTAAATGACAACAGAGTAGTCTATGGGAATGCTCTTGTGTTGTCTACAAACCGTGAGCAGATCCATCAGCAGAACTCTGGGGGCAAATGTCTACATGTAGAGAGCTAAGTTAAAAGTGAAGGAACATCGAATGGGCAGCTCTCTCCTAACCCACTTTTTAAAGCTTCTCCTATGTGACTGAGAGCATAGCATGTTTAATGTGTCCTGGGAAGATGTGTGAATGTGTGCTCTAGGTTTGTACTCAAATGTCAAGATCAACATGTAAAGTGCTCTCCATAAGGCCATTTGCTGTACACAGCAGAATAGAGATTCAGTTCTGTTGTTGTTGGAGGTTGCATATTCATTTCTGGGCCACCCAGACTCCCGAAATAATCACATAGAAATCCGTATTAATTGCAATGCTGTTTGGTCAATAGCTTAAGCATATTTCTAGATAGCTTTTACATCTTAAATCAACTTATCTCTATGAATGTGTGCACCACTATGAGGTCGTGGCCTACCGCAAGTTTCCAACATCTGTCTCCTCTGGCTGAGGCTACATGGCATCCCGCTGACTCCACCTACTTTCCCCCAGCCTTTAGCTTAGTTTTCCCACCTAGCTCTATTCTGCCCAATCACAGACCAAAGCAGCTTCTTTATTCATTAACCAATAAAAGCAACACATATGTAGAAGGACTTCCCATACCATGTTAAGTTTTTTTTATTGATTTTATTGATCTATACATTTTTCTCTGCTCCCCTCTCTATCTTTCCCCTCCCCTTCAACCTTCTCCCATGGTCCCCATGCTCCAAATTTACTCAGGAGGTCATGTCTTTTATTACTTCCCGTGTAGATTAGATCCATGTATGTCTCTCTTAGGGTCCTCATTGTTGTCTGGGTTCTCTGGGATTGTGATTTGTAGGCTGTTTTTCTTTGCTTTATGTTTAAAAATTACTTCTGAGTGAGTACATATGGCAATTGTCTTTCTGGGTTTGGGTTACCTCATTCAATATTATGCTTTCTAGCTCCATTCATTTGCCTACAAATTTCAAGATGCCATTATTTTTCTCTGCTGTGTAGTACTCCATTGTATGAATGTACCACATTTTCCTTATCCATTCTTTAGCCGAGGGGCATTTAGGTTGTCAACAAAACAAAACAGCAGCCTACAGAATGGGAAAAGATCTTCACTAACTCCACATCAGATGTCTGATCTCCAAAATATATAAAGAACTCAAGAAATTAGTCATCAAAAGAACAAATAACACAATAAAAAAATGGAGTGTAAACTTAAACAGAGAACTCTCAACAGAGGACTCTAAAATGGCTGAACGACACTTAAGGAAATGTTTAACTTCCTTAGTCATCAGAGAAATGCAAATCAAAACAACTCTGAGATTCCATCTTACACCTGTAAGAATGGCCAAGATCAAAAACACTGATGACAACTTATGCGGGAGAGGTTGTGGGGAAAGGGAACACTCCTGCATTGCTAGCGGCAGTACAAGCTGGTACAGTCACTTTGGATATCATTATGGTGATTTCTCAGAAAGTTAGGAAACAACCTTCCTCAGAACCTAGCAATACCACTTTTGGGTATATATCCAAAGGATGCTCAATCGTGCCACAAGGACATGTGCCAATTATGTTCATAACAGCATTGTTTGTCATAGCCAAAACTTGGAAACACTTTTTTTTTGTTGTTTTTGATGCCACATATAGCCTCTCTTTGTGACTTACTCTTTGAGAGAGTATGTTTATGGTACCCACATCCAGGTTGAAAGACTTTTCGGGACTCATGGAGCTCAAAATAGTCATTAATTTGTATGTATGTTTTATTTTGGTAAAAGGAAGCAGATTAAAATAGACACCTGACAAGGCATACATGTACTATCTTTGAGGGAGCTGGTGTAAGTGCCCCCTTCCAGTCGAACTTGACAGAGAGCTAAACTCTCTGGCAACAGTGGCGCTACCAATTAGGTAACTTCACCTGAACTTGATGCTAAGGGTATTTTTATTCTAATTCTATTATTTTAATTATTTTTATCTCTATAGTACAGTGTGTAATTCAATGCCTGCATATGATAAGTGATGATCTGATGATCAATTAAAAGTGTGTACCATTTCTTTCTTCTTAAAAATTAACAAAAGCAATATGAAAGACAAACATTCCAAGTTCTCGTTCAGTTGTGGATGCTTAAAGTGTCAATTTCAATATAGATTGATGGTTGCTAACAAGTTACAGAGGAAGAGGGATAAAAGATGGAGGGAGGTTGGATAATAGACCCAAAGCACAGAAGCAGGGGAGCAGTGAGGTCTAGTGTTTCTCAACACAGTAGACTGACTGCTGATTTACAGGGACTTCCATATTTTAGAATTTCAGAGGCTCCAAACACAATGCAATTATCAAGGTACAGATATGTCAATTGCCATGACTTGATTATCTCACATTCCATATGTACATTGAAGTATCACTGGATATCCCATAAATAAGTTCAGATAAATTTTTGGGAGGAGGTGGTCAGCTACGTAGCCATGGGGTGCTTTCCACGGTTAATTCTTCACTCCAAATCCATCCTCCCCCAGATGTCATACTTATGCCTCCAGGTTCAAGTCTTGCACCAAAACTCATCCTACTAGCATTGATCATCTGGTGCTGCCCAAATCCCCGGCCAATGAGAGACACTCTTATCCAGCAGAATATTTCAGAGGGTTAAAGGTTTGTCACCAAGAGCCCATCAAGAGACAGAGCGTTCTTTAAGACCTGCCAAGTTCCACGGCTCCAGACTTACTGAGTCTACTTCTCTTTTGCCATAGAACAGCGTGTGCTCCCACCCCAAGAATCTAAATTCAACACTGGGTCAAACGTACAATATCATGCTGTTGCCATCTCTGCTTCACCCAAGGAGGTAGTGTAATCTCTGCTGGTGATTGTCTTCAACAAGCTCTACATAGCAAGGCTCCAATCTCATGGTTGCAAGCTGGAGGAAGGATGTTTCTCCCTGTGGGAAGCTTTAGCCTCCAGGAGAAGAGAGCGATTTAGCACGGAAGAATGCCACATCTGATACACATTTGAACGCACGCACATAGTAAACCCACCACAAAACAGGATTTCTTTCTGCTCTGACAATCTCTAATTGAAGAGCACGGCATTTATTTTAAAGTGTGATAGGTGAAAGGCTTGTTTAAAAGTATAGATAAACATTAATTAGCTATAAACATGACAGCCGCAGACTTGTTTCCTGCTGGGACCATCTGAGAGGTGGGTGAGAAACAGCTGAGTACTAACTGCTATTCACAGTGTTACGGAGCTCTATAATTGGCTGAATGCCACCTTTTAGTTACCTACAGGGCTATATTTAACCCTCCTCCCATCGGCAGCTGCATCCCTGCCATACACTCATACTGGTCCTGTCCTGGCAGGGAAGAGTCCCTCTGTGTCCACACTGATTTTTAAGCTCTATAGCTAGAGATTAATGCTTACTCTGCCTCATTTCTGGGTCTTAGGAAAATGTTTTGACGTACTGGGAAAACATTCTGTGATGGCTGGGAAGATCCACCTATTATAAATGCTTCTCAGGTATTTGAGTCTTGGGTGAATTAATGTGAGTTGCAAGGACCAATAGGATGTGAGACAGAGATGAAAATCACTGTGCAGATTCCTCTGAGGCTTGCCAATAAGCAGGCATGTACCTCTATTCTTCATTTCCTGCATCTGTTCACCTTCCCTACAATTTGAATAGTCATCTCCCTGTTTGTATATTAATTTATATCATGGAATTGTAATGATTATGGTAGGCACTAGTGATGTAAAGCCAATATACACATTTTGTTTTATAGTTTTTAAAACTTTAATAATCTTACATGCATATAGTATGTTTGAATAAATCCAGCCCTGTTACCTCTCCTCTAACTCCTCTCTTACACCCCCTCCCAGTTTTCCCTTCTAATGCTATGTGCTTTAAAATATAATCTAATACCCACAAAATCTATTTACTGATGCTTATATGTATATGAGTGTGCAACCATTTACTGGGGCGTGGTGGCCTCTCAGGGCCTGTATTGCAAAGGAAAAGTGATTCTTCCTAAACCGGCAACTATTAGTTGCTAATAGGGCCTTAGTTATCACCAGTTGCTAAAAGAACCTCATCATTCCCTGCCCCATCCAATTTTTCCAATGATTACGCAGCCTTGAGGAGAGAGGGCATATTATAGGTGTCCCATTTAAAACTGAATACTCCACAATCTTATTTTCTGCACATTGGCTGTTTGTGGGTCTCTGTCTTAATCACCACATACTGTATAAAGAAGCTTCTTTGGTGAAAGTTGAGAAATGCATTTATCTACGGATATAAGGATAAGAACTCAGACACGGGTTTCTCACAATGTCCATTTAACAGAATAAAAGATGACCCTCTGACTTGAGTTCTTAAGGAGACAGCATGACCCAAAGTAATAAAAATGGTAACAGAGGTCGTGTAAATCTTTTCTGGGACATTTGTGATGCAGATGATGAATCGAGATGGAATGATTGAAAGACCAGGCCGTGATGGCACTTCCGCTGTATTTGAAGGATAAGCTGGCACGAGGAACACTCCTGGGCTCCTACAGATCTTCTCCTAGCTCTTTCCCATAATGGCTGTCCTTGTTTGTCAGAGAGTTCACATGTTGGACTCAAAAGACCAGACAGACAACACATGTTAGCATTTGTTGAATCTTGTCTTGAAATAGTGTTCAATAATTGTCCTAGATGGCTGTAATAAATACCCAGATCAAAAACAACCTGGAGAGGAAAGGGTTTATTTCAGCTTACACTTTCAGGTCACAGTCCATCAGTAAAGAAAGTCAGAGAAAGAACTGAAGGCAGGAACTCCAGCAGAAACTCTGGAGGAATGAACACTGTTTCCCTGTTTGCTCTCTGTCCCTGCTCAGCTTTCTTTCTTATATATCCCAGACCCATTGGCCTAAGGATCGTGCTACCCAAAGTGGACTAAGCCCTTCTACATCAGTCATCAATAGGTCAATCTTTCACAGCCAGGACCTCAGGCTAAAGTAATCTAGGCAGTTCTTCAATGAAAGATCTCTTCCCAGGTGACTCTATGCTGTGTCAAGTTGACAATAAAAGCTAACCAGTATAATAATCAAAATTCTCATCCAATAAGAAAATCCAATTAACTAGCAGTACATTCAGTATACAAATTGATATTAAAACATTATTTTAAGTAGAAGAGATTTGATATGAAAGGATACATAATACATGTTTGTATTTCAATAACAAGGATAGGTAAACATTAGAGCACTGTTTAACTCCAGGGAAAGGGAATGAACATTTAGGTTTAGGAAAGAACTTGTAGACAGTGGAAATATTCTTTGTCATGATTGAGACTAAGTTATACCAACCTTACTGAACTAGATATTCAGTATTTATATTCTCCAGTAATGGGCAATTTTTGCCTAAATACAGAAAATTTAAAAATACACAAAGCAAGAATACAGAGGATAAAATACACCTGGAGAAAAATTGGGGTGTGTGAAATAGACTGGGCAGCCTGGAAGGGTGCGAGTCAAGTCAAGAAAGCAACTTTGCCAATACCTAACAGAAGGCAGTGAAAATGCTGTTTAGAAGTCATGACAACCGAACCAGAGAGGAAACATGCCAGCAGGGAAGCCCAATGTAACAGACAAGTTCAAGAATCAGCTGTTAAGAGGCATTGACTTACTTCCTGTTTGTGACGTTCCACCCGAGAGCCAAAAGACCCTTGACCCAGAGCACAGCCCAGCACAGCATCACCACTGGAGAGAGCTCTCAGGCTAGAGCCAGGTCACAGGATGCCAGGAAAACAGTCTCTGAGGAGATGCTGTGTTGTAGCTGCTGGCTTGGTCCTTGGGCTGCTGCCAAGACCCGAGCTTCAGGATTAGGAGAGGTATCGATTCACATCCTCATGGCCCTTGCTGTGTGAGTGCCTGTTGATAAAGGGATTTCAGGATTCTTTGAAGTGCTCATTGATCTCCCTTTACAACTCTCACAAACTGGGCTGCCTTCTGCCAGGGGACAGAACAGGTCCTGTGTGTGCATGTGTGTGTGTGTGTGTGTGTGTGTGTGTGTGTGTGTGTGCATGTACGCATGTGTTTACTTTCTCTAAGGCCCAGTGGAATGAGAGTTTTCTCCATGTAAAAGATTTCCCTGGTTACATTTGTACCCCCAGCATATGTGTTGAGTAAATTAGCCTACGTTTAAAAAGGCACAGACAGAGAATAGGAGGAAGATTGCAGGTCCCTAAAACCTGTCTATGCAGAGCTCAGGAGACTTTGTATAACATTTGTCATCTGTACTGTATTCCTCAGAAGGGGCAGAAATAAAAGGTATTGTCTTTGCTTATGTTCATTGTTTGTTAAGGATATAAATTTAGAACTTTCTACACTGTTGTAGTCAGAGGCTGCTCATTTGTTCCCAGCTGCCCAGACCTGGAATAAATACACAGAAACTATATTATTTAAGACACTGTTGGTCAATAGCTTAAGCATATTGCTAGTTAGCTCTTAGATCCTAAATTAACCCGTTTGCATTTTTTTTATATTTTACCACGAGGCTTGTGGCCTACTGGCAAGGTTCTGGCGCATCTGTCTTCTGCTGCTACATGGCTTCTTCCTGACTCTGCCTACTCTCTCTATATATATATATCTTCCAGCCTGGCTTTACTCTGTTAAGCCATTGGCCACAAGCAGCTTCTTTATTAACCCAATGGCAGTAAAACATATTCACAGCTTACATACACCTCCCACATCACACTGTGTATTTGAGTATATGATGGGGGGCGCTGAATCTACCCTAAACCCTTCTTACTATAATTGGGGGGAGGAGAATGTAATGCTCATACAGGTGCTGGAAGAGAATAACTCCAATTCTGTATTCTTTCATTTAGAATTGTTCATGCTAGGGGAATAAACATTGCTTCATGGCTATTGAAAAACTATATTTGGGTGTGAACTTTTACTGACACAGGTAGCTATATGTAAATGGATGGTCAAAGTTTGCTTCATGTTCCTCCTATTGATGTCTTCTACATCTTTTATAAGTATGTATATAGGATGGCACTCATACACACACACATACACACACACACACACACACACACACGAAAGAAATAGTACAGACAACAAGCTATTGAAGAGAGTCTTCTTTATTTATTTTATTTTTATTTAAATAACATTTATCCATTTATATTATATACTAACTGCAGTCTTGTCTCTTCCCGAGGTTCCCTCCCATCTTCTTCCCCTCTACCCCTCCCCTTCCACTCCTCCTCCATCTCCATTCAGATAGGGGCAGGCCTTCCATGGACTTGAACAAAGCATGGCATGTCAAGTTGAGGGGGGACCAAGACAAGGTAATCCAACATGGAGAACAGGTTCCCCAAAGCCATCTAAGCGCCAGGGACAGGTTGTGATCTCTCTGCTAGGAGCCTTACAAAGAGACCAAAGTACACAACTGTCACACACATGCAGAGGGCCTAAGTCAGTCCCACGGAGGTTCCCCTAGCTGGTTTGGATTTGGTGACTTTGTTTCCCTGGTAGTATTAATCACGCACGCACACACACACACACACACACTATATATATATACACATACATACATACATACATATATATATATATATATATGTTTTAGCAGGTCTCATTCAGACTGAGAAGTCACAATGACTATGTTGTTTAAAGGTAACATGGGGGCTACTGATTCCCTCCATCAACAAGTATAAATGGAGAAAGGGATCCATTTTCAGCTTGAGGCACCTGCCTGGATCCCCCTGCAGAACTTTGTCTTAGTGTCAAGCCAACCAGCGGCAGAAAGTAAGAAATAACAACACAAGACCTTGGCTTAACAATCTTCTTAGAGTCTTCTTTTTCATTGGTGGATCCACTGTTTTTACATGTTTGATTTCAGAAAACGTTTAGAGCTAGATTGATCAGAGTTTGAGATGTAACATGTCTCCTTTTTCTGTGGGCATCTAAGGGTAAGATGCTTAACCTCCTGCAACATTAGGAAAAGTCAAATGGCAGCATCCTCCTCGAAAGACATTTATACTAATTGTGGATGAATATACAATCTTAGCATGGTAACTGGCCCATATCAGACATTTTAATAGATATAAGGCATTAACATTATTGAATTAGTGGTAGGTATTCAATACAAAAGAAAGCCAAATATTGAACAGTATATTTTGGGTTACCTTATATTAGGTTTTCCAAAATAATTGAAAAAGAAAACGTTTATGTTGCCTGTGGCTATTCTCATCCATCATTGGATGTCACCCCCGACTTAGATATCATGTTACCTATGGAGAGGGAGAGGGTGCATTAAAACTTTGACAGCCATGAATTTCACATCCAAAGATTCTACCAAGTATAGACTGAAAATATTAAGGAAAAAAGTAGTTGTGCTAAACATTGCAAACTTTGTTTTCCTGTCATTATTCCCTAAAAATCCCCATAGCATTGATGATGTATTAGGTATTGTAGGCAGTGTAAAGATCATGCAAAGTATTTGGGAGCATGTGCATAACATATGCAAATATAGAGTTGTTTGCATAAGGAACTCAAGAATTCATGGATTTTTTTTTGTGTGTGTCTGTGAGGGTGCCTGACACTTTGTAGATTCTGCGATAAGCTAGTATCTATAGCAGCTAGTGCTGTATCTGGGGTAGGAGTCTTGTAAGCTGGGCTCTTGAAAGGTAATTGCACATGTCACCAACATCATTTCCCTTATGGAGATTTTTGCTATTCTCAGAAACGTGGGCTGAATACTGCCTGCCCAATATGACATACAAGAGGAATCTCCAGGGCTTAGGGAGCCTTGGCTGGTTGAGTTGGAAGTGTCGCTCTTTGGGGATTCCATCACATTCTCCAGAACTCGCCTTCTCCCAGACTCAGTCTTGCTTTCATTTTCCTGTGGTAATTGTATAAATAATGCAGAGTCTCACTGCTGAGAAGGAGCAATGAGACCCAGATGTCAGGATCGGAAAACACAGCAGCTCGAAGCTGGCAAAGCAGAACTGTAAACACAATCAGGGCAAGGCAAGCCACAGGGGGCAGGGGAAGCACTAAGGGAAGGATTTGAAACAGGATGACCTCATAAAGATGGGGGTCCAATTAACTTGCAGAGAAATCAGAATGGGAACCAAGGGAGGGAGAAAGCTGGGGAGGCATGTGCAGAGCATAGCAATGAGATCCTGATCAACTTCTTTGCTGCACAATGAATGACAGAACACATGGTTGTTTGAATTAATTAGCCTTGCAATCAAGCTTGGACATGAATTCACCAGGAGGTGTCCTAGGGGTAGGCATAAGGACTAGGCATTAGAACCATAATCCAAACCACATCATTTACTTGGCTGATGAAGAAATTAAGACCCCAAGATGGGACTCAGTTTAACAAAGGGTTAAAACACACTAGCTCAAGCAAAAGTAAACAAAACTGTATGGAGCCTTTAAATCCATGTCTATTTCTATGTTTTGTTTTTGAGCTTTGGTTTTTTGCCTTGGGTGTGGTAATAACCTATTAATTGAACCCCCAATTCAGTTGTAATTACTAACTTCATTCTCACTGTGCCGTTAAATCCATTTAGCCTCCAAGTTGTGTGAATTTTGCCTCCTTACAAGCATTTTTTTATTCCTTTAAAAGTTTAATTTTAATTCCTGTGTGTGTGTGTGTGTGTGCACGCATGTGCATAAGTGCTTATGCGCATACCATGGTGTAGCCGTCATAGAACTATTTTCCAGAGTTGGTTCTTTTTTCCAACCATGTGAGTTCCAGGTATAGAACTCAGGTCCTTGCGCTTGCGCAGCAAATTCTTTGTCCACTTAGCCATCTTGCCAGCCCAAACTTCTTTCTCTATATACTTGCCTCTGTTGGCTTCAGCTACACCCTTGTCATGCTTGTAGCCTCGTGGTCCCTTTCCGGGGATCCACTCTTACACTCTTCACCTCTCAATGTGATCCCGCTTTACCCCCTGGCGCAAATGCTTCACACCTCCAGGAAAACATCCAGATATCCTAGAATGGCATATAAGTGCACTAATCCATGTCTATAGTTTCCTAAATCCATTCTTAATTCACTTTCAGCCAATTCTGAATTACTGTAATTCCTCAAACATATAACTCCTTCTTCCCCATGTTTTTTGTTGTTGTTTTTACATTTGCATGGTAAGATTCATTGAAGATATAACCTTTCTTTGTGACTTGACGGGCCACTGTGTTACGCCCTGCTGGGATGCCACTCCTTGGAAGGGCATGTAAAACACTCCTCTCTAGAAGCATGAAATATGCTTTTAGTTGGATTTCCAGAGAGTTATGCTTATCATCACCACAGCTTTCTCCTCTGGCTACCACGTTTGTTGTCTTTCGGGGTCATCCCCAACAAACAGTTTCTAGATGAAACAGAATAGAAAGGAAAAAAGATGTTGTTTGGGTATTAACGGAAATTGGATTTAAATATTTACTCATCTACTCAGTAATTGAAACTTGAGTGTTTTTATTTAAAATTGGGGCAATAATGCCTGCTTCATCTTGAGATACTCATTGCTATTATTTTATAATAACTTTTATAAATCTTTAGCACATGGTTATACAATTAAGTATCCTATAACATCCATTTTGTATAACTTCTTAACATACCAGTTGAAGCCTCACAAGTGTTCAATAGATAAATTAATTATTTATCGTTGTTGTTGCTGTGGAGAACAACACTGAGTTATGTTAAAATTTTAATTCTTCCTGCCGCAGAGCAGACATGCAGATTTTTGTTGAATAAATTGATGAGTGAGATAGGGCTGTTGATTAATCTATGAATGTTGTGGTCTCCAAACTGGGCACACTCACTACTATTCTGGCAAAGAATTTGGCTAGATGAAAATACAAGTATCACATCTTCAAGTAGAAAAGAAAAAGCTTCCTCAACTGAAATAAGTTGATCATTTGACTTATAATTGCCCCCTGCAATTTGGAGGAGCACATGTTTCTTATAATTAACAGGCATTTATTTTTAGGGATGTCGTTTGAACGGCTCGCAGAACAATGTCTCTATTTCTTTCATTCCGAATCCTCAGAGGCCACTGGAATCCTAGGGCTTAGCAGAGCTCATTCCCACAGGTGAATAGGTCTATAATTTGTCATTTACCTCGGCTTTCAGAGTCTGTAAGGATCAGGAAGGAAAAAATAGCAACTTTTATCTCTAACTGAATCCAGTATTTAAGGCACTTCTGCCACCAAGCAGCCTCCTGGCTTTATTGAGAAAGCTGTTGCTAAGACACAGGCTTAATTTGTTTGCACACTTTTCATAAGAATGGTGCGTGTTTATTCACACAGGAAAGCTGAGATGTGAGAGATAAAGGTTGGTGGAAAGTTCACGATGGGTGACGATTAGACCTTAAACAGTTATTTTGTTGGCTCCTCTAGGAAAGAGGGTTTTCAAAGTATGATCCTGGGATCAGGACGATCAGCCTCACATGGGTGCTTCATAGAAAGACAAACACTTCAGCCTGACTCAGACTAACTTGTATCACAGAATTGCTGGAGCGTCGTTTGCCAAATCCTCCATGTTGTTCTGATGCATGTTGTTCTGATGCATGTTGATATATGAGACCCATTGCCATGTACCATAGGCTAGAATATTATCCATGTCTCATCCATCACTGGGGTGTGAAAATGAGAATATTCTTTCTCTGCTGGAAAGCCATGGCATAATCTTAGCCAGGGCAGATGGTTCAGAAGAGGATACTCATTTTTTAAAAGGCACCTCACAATTCCTCCATGAACCTCCCTAATCTGATAACTCAGATCAAACATGAACATAATATTAGAAAGTAAGTATATGCAATGCCCAAGAGAGAAATAATTTATAAACCAAAAGAATCACAAGAGTTTGCTAACAAATCATATGAAACTCAGCAATTTCTTGCTGAAATGGAGTCTCGGGGTACTTTACTAAAAAGGACAGACCATATGCCTAGATTTGAGCAGATATCATGGATAAAAGTACATAATCTAGGGCTAATTTGTCAGTGTGAGCAACTGGTTATCACTTTACAGATTAATCTACTGCTTTGCAACCTTTCTTATGCTGCAACCAGTTAATAGAGTTCCTCATGTTATAGTGACTCCCAATCATAAAATCATTTCATTGCTAGTTCGTAATTGTAATTTTGCTACTATTAAGATTTATAATGTAAGTATCTAATATGCAGGATATCTGATATGCAACCCTTGTGGGGGGTTGCTATTCATAGGTTGAGAACCACTGGCTTAATCAGTTATGTGAGTGATGTCTTTGCTCAACAGTCACCTACATTGAGTCAGACTGAGATGCTTGATCTTCCTTGGCACAAGGAGAAGTAAAGGATTAGGAGATGGGTCCTGAGCTGCATTTATGTTGTGGTACCCACCTCCTATAAGGGGAGACATTCACGAAGGCACTAGTAATGCACCAGTCAAGGGAGCATCTTCATCCTTGAGAGAGCTCTAACATCCTTCTACACTGAAGGTCAGGTTTTTAGTGGATGCCACTATTGATATAGGTCTTTGATTTGGATGGAATGTGTAATCCCAAAATAGAAGAGTAAAGAGCTGCCCTTAACCATCAAAGGCAAAATACGTGCAGTAGCCATCACAACATTTCTTTCCTCATCATTTTCCACATTTAATTATTGTAGATCCTCCATATTCCCTTTGCTTAGGGTGTTTATCATATACACATTTTACAGATTTACTTTTCTTTTTTGAGACAAGATCACATAGAAGCCTAGTCTGACCTCAAATTCTTTATATGGATGAGAAATGTCTGAACACATAAGTCTCTTGAACTTATGATTCTCTTGCCTCCATCCACCAAACGTGAAGGTTATAGGTGTGTGTCACACCTGGTCACACTTTGGCTTTTAATTTATGATTTTATATTTAAAATGGGTATTTCTGTAGACAAAACAAAATATTTTTGATATTACCTTTTAGTAAACTTTTAATGGTTCACATTATGTATGTGGTTAAAATGAAATTTACTCAATATTTTGTGTGTGTTTCATTTGTTCATAGAGACTTCAATTATGTTTAATCTAGCAAGTACTTTTGAGAATACAATTTACATCTTTGGTTTTTATTTATGCACCTTGAAATAATTTCATGTTCACCCCATTGTTCATAATATAAATCTTAACGAATCAGAATCTACCTTCGGTTAATATGTTATCTCATGAATACCCTACCAACTATGTAAAAATATATTGAATTCATTTTTCTCATATTTTATGATATTGTGCTGATACCATTCTCCACATTAATTTTCTCCACATTAGTACACTTATGCATTAGAATGTCATTTACATGTTGCTGAAATTAAAATCAGGAAAATATTTTCTTTATCATTATATGTCTTTCTTTTGGGAGACCACAATGATTTTGTGGTTTAAAAACTTCTGTGTCAGTAATGGAAAGGATATCTGCTTGGCCTCCAGGAGGCCATACTTTTATATTCTCCAATGTCCTATTCCTATGTGGTTAACAAGGATAATGGGAAACTAAATACCTCTTAAGGAAGAGTTAAGAATATAGGGAGGAATAATTAGACCATGATACTAAGAAATGCCAAACACTGGGTCTCTGCATGCAGAGAGAGTTGTCCTGGAGTCAAATCAGCTACCTGGCTGGACCTGTAAGATGCAGTCTTCCCAGTTACACCTCTGGGTTGTTATGGGAAACGTACCTTCTGTGTCTATCCTTTTCATACGTTTGCATTTGTGTACTTTATGGGGGTTTAGTTCTGCCTCCGTCCAAGGAAGGAGACTTTCCTCCAATTTTCTTTTCTTTTCTTTTCTCCTTCTTTTTAGGGAAAGGGAGAAGGTGAATATGGAATCTAAAAAGTCTAATAACCTCTAGACTGGAATAGTGATACTCTTACAGTTCATGGTGCATCTTTCTTAAAGGAGGCTAGTGCATGGAAAATGATGGGACATGTGCTTATTTTGACTCAACAGATTATCAAAGCACTTAGATATTGTTGCATAACAAATGACCCCCAAGTTTTGTGGCTTAAACAAAATCTATGTACTAAAGTTATTGATGTTGAGTGAGAATCATCTATGTCAGATAGGTGGTTTTTCTGGTCTGATGTGGGTGGGCCAGGGCCAACACCAGGATAGTGAATCTAAGTACAAGTGGATTATAAGCCTCAGCTTGTCCATTCTTAACAAGAAATGGCACATGGCTAAGTTCAGATTGCAAAGATAAAGAAGCATATCCTACTCCTTGACAGCAATGGAACACAGTGAATTGTGAAAGTCCTTATATGTGCAGATGGGGAGAATTTGGGGTCATCTTTTGGATTTCATATTTTTTCTTAATTATTAACATAATTTTCAATTGCCAGCCACTTTATTGTAACTTGCAAAGAAAGCAAGAGAAAAGACTATATTTCCCCTCCACACTGATGAGGCTAGTCATGTGACTTTCTTTGATCAATGTGAGCAGACAGATGTTTGCTTTGTTTTAGGAAAAGTCTCAACAGGCAGAACAGGAGTCTGCCTTCCCTGTCACTTTGCACTTTGTTGCAAACTAACATGTACCAAATTTGGGTTTCTCTCTCTGCTTAAACCCCAGAGTAAAGTTATAAAGTGTAGCCTCATAGCCCATCTGTAGTATGAATTTTTAATAAACAAGTTTGGAAAACATTGAGTTTTATGGGTCATTCTTTTATACATCAGAACCTGGATATTTATATATTAGTTATAGTTCCTTAAAAATGAGTCTTTTCTGCTTATTTTTCAGTTTTTAAATATTTCACATTGATTTTTATAACTTCTGTAGCTTTTCCTTTTTTTGTCTATAGCGTTATCATGAGGGAATTTACAGAAGAACTAATCATGACATGCATTTCTTTACACTCTGCTCCCTCCTGGGAGCCCTGCAATCTACCTTCTTCTCAAGGGTTTTTCAATGCCACTGTGCCAGAGCCCACCACTCCCAGATGGCTGGTTACTCTGAGTCAACAGCATCTCCCTGACAACTCTGACATTTCAAACATGTAAGAGACCAGTGCACTAGCCTGGATTTATTTTCTCTTTTCTGGTGCTTGTTGTAGGTCTTCTGTGATTTCCATGGTCACTCCCAAAAGAAGAATGTGTTCCTTTATGGTTGCAGCATGAAGGAAACTTTGTGGCAAGCAGGCTGCACTGTGGGTGGACCTGCCCTCGTCGAGGACGTCAGCTACAGGGTAAGTCACTCTATTGCATTGTATGGTATATTGCGACCACAACTTTACTCTGAGGACCTTTACTGCTTACCTTTGTTTCTAGACAGATAATTTACTACTGACCTATAGTTTAGTTCCCATTCATCCTTTTTCTCTTAAAATAACCATCTTGATTATTTTACCCATACAGTTGTAATGCAAGCAGAATAGAGGTCTCTAGATCCTCTCTACATTTGTGTTGAATAATGTCACACTATCTGGTAACTTTATTTCTTGTCTTCTCTATGACACAGGGAATTGGTGACATGAAGCCTTATTTTAACGTCTGGCTTTATAATTATTAACTCTGTGAATTATTATTCTGCCATTTAAAAATAAAGATAGTAAAAATACTGTTTCATTCATAAAGATTATTAGAGGAACATAATGATCTTGAATGCAAAAACCTTAAGAAAATATGAAGGAATGAGTACACCCAAAGGCCTTTGTCAGCTAGCATCTCTCTGCATGAACATTCCTTGACAAACAGAACAACGTCCCACTGAACCTAATTTTATGTTATATGAACTCCAGTCATGTGGACTATTATATATTCACACTATGAGAAAGAACTTAAGGAGGGGAAAGAGAGGAGGACTATTCCATGTCAGGATAATATGACATGGTTAGAGGGAATCGAGAAGAGATGGAATTTACAAAGATAGCCAAATGCAAAATAAGCATTAGCCTTTGTTTCAAATTTTTGAAGAAAATAAAGAAGATTGTGATGATACCAAGTTCTTGTAAATCTTTTATTATTCTGAGTACTATAATTTACCATACACAAAGTAGTAGTTCATCTCTAAGGTAAATGAAACATTAAAAAAGGAATAAAATATTCACCAAATTAAGCAGGAGTCTGTGGGCTTATTCTTAGTACTAGAAGGCTGAAGGTGATTCCGAGTTGAAGATGAGCTTCGGCTATGTAGTGAAACCTACTTTCAAACAAAAGAAAACAAAATTGAAACAAAGCAACCAACCATATGAACGAAAAACCAAAAAGAAACAAAATCAACCACTTTTCAAACAAAGAAATTATCATATGAGAAACCAACAAATATTCACCAAATTAATCTCACCTGGAAGCATTTTCCTTGTGTTTTTCTTTAACCAGAACTATTGACATATACTTCTGTTGATCATTTCCCTATGGCTGTTATAGTGGAATCAAGAGCACATCCTCAGAAATCTATTTGCTATAGGGCTTAACCTGTTAATGGTGGCTCTAACTGATAAGATTATTTAGGAAACCAGCACATGGGGACGTTCACATGGGCAGCTCATGCCAAACTGTGAAGAATAGTCTGGTATACATAATGCAGGTGGATATAAAATAGATGAATCAATTTTATGAAATGTCAGTATGGCTTGTATTATGTCTTTACCTAGAAAGGGTAACAATATTCATGGGCAATTCTCCCCATGGAGACACAAGAAGACACAGAACTTACGAGCTCTTCTATACCAAGAGAGCATCAAATTGAGCAGAGGCTGGGCATCGCAGCTGCCTTTCTTCTTTCTTGCTGCATTAAAATATCCCAACCAAGGCAACTTCGGGGAAACAGGGCTTTCTTGGTTCACAGTTTAATGTACAGCAGTATTTCATGACAAGGAAGTCAAGGCAGCAGAACCTTAAAGTCCCATTATACCCATACTCAGGAAGCAGGGAGAGAGAAAAAGCCTAGGAATGGTGCCACTCAGAGAGGATTAGTCTCCCCACCTCAACGAATCCAGAGAATTCCCTACAATAATAGAGGAATGCCTAAAAGCCCATATTCCAACTGATTCTGTAGCTCATCAAGTTGACAATTGAGATGAACTATATAAATAATCAATTACAGAGTGGGTTCTTATCCTGTGCATCCCACCTTTATTGTATGAGCGTGTTAGTTATGTTATATTAGTTAATTAATGCAACAAGTGATTCAAGGTCAGTTTTGTGTCAAGTAAAGCAAAAGGCATGATCAGGGAGAGATAGGCAAACCACAGTTTCTGCCTCTGAGAGCAGGTTCAATAGTGTTTGATGGCAATGTTATTAAAATATTAGTCCTTCTGTGCCCTGATTGTCATCTCTGAGAGTCATTATTTTAGGTTGGTCAGTTGCCCAAGTCTTAGTTTTTTCCTTTGGAAAATAACAAAGTCAGAGTTTATATGAAGTTTATAAAATGAGTTTTGTTGGCACTCTGGAGTTCTTCAAACTTTATTCATGGCCTGTTAAGCAATATTTGCAAGGAAAAAGTTCTAATGTTTGGCTTCTTCCCTCCTTTTTTGCTCTTAACAGCCTTACTTTGCAGTTCCTGATTAATATGTATCTCTTTCCACCATTGGTGTTTTAAATCTAAGGCACAGTTATCTATTAATAATGAATTTGCTTTTGGTGTTTATCCTAAAACATGGTTTGTATGTGTGCAGATGGATCTTTTCAGAATTAAGAGGGCTCATTCACTTTGTCACGAGGAGATGGAGACCTTGAAAGACCTTCTATGCAAGACACATTTATAGTCCTCTCACGTGCCAGGAGTCACACCCTGAGAGTGTATTTACATATCAAACAGAGCAACTCAATCACAGGAAATTTGTCCTTGAATAGCAGTGTCAAAATGACAAATACATTTCATACTCACTCAAAATATTTATTCAACTTTATTAATCAATCACATTGGGACTTCTAGTTGTATTACTAAAAACAGGTCAGTGAATACATTCTGCAAAACACAATTATATAAAAAGGATAAAATTAACAAAAGTTGTAATTTTTAAACTCTGGAACCTGACCAAATACAGATGGGGAAATTTAAGTCTTGAAAACTGCTAGATTTTTTATGCAGAAACACCCCCAAATCTGACTTATTTAGTGGCTTTTTAAAAACCATATTTAAATTTATTTATCAAGTAATACACAACTCAGAGCTAGGCATGGTAGCAAACATGTTTCATCTCTTTTCAGCTGAGGCAGGAGTATGGAAAGTTTAAGACTTACATGAACTAAATTGTAAGGCCCCACGTTGAGGCAAGATAGAGCAAAATGAAACAAAAGAGCAGCTTACAAATGTCAGCAAGTAACAAGAGAGACAAAATCCCAACTAGACATCTCTTGCCTCCAAATGATACCTCCAGTTCTGGAAATGGGTTACATCTAATTGAGTTTTTGGCCAAAGTATTCCCATGGAAACCCCCCAAACAACCCTGGCTAATGCCAAAGCTATTGTTTGCTCTCCATGAAGTGATAGTAAGGCTTGGTTGCTGAAGACAACACCTACACAATGCATTGGGCATGGATAAGTCAACCTGATGCCTAACTAATCCATCACCTCTACAGACAAGTGTTCATGGAACTGGAAGGTACTCTGCACTCTACCAAAAAACACCAACCTCGCTATGAATCTTTCATATTACCATGTTAGCTTGCCTGCAAGATATGTGGGTGCAATAGTGGCACAGAAGTTGTAGGAGTAAACATCTACTATCTGATTGGAATTAGGCCACTCCAAGAGATGGAACCCATGGCTGACACCACTCGGGTGGTCATGGGACTAGATGTACTGTATTGTTCTGCTACAGGAACATAGCAACAAAAATATTGACTCCCATTGACATTCTGTTATTTTCATAGATTAGTGTCTTGCTCAGCCACTATCAGAAGAATTTCCTCCTGCACTATATGGGAAATAAATACAGAGACTCACAATTGGACAATGTGCAAAGAGTTAGAGACCTTGAAACACTTAGTCCTAAAGGAGATACCTCTATCAAATCATTCCCTTTGGGCTCAGGGAACTCTGTGGAAGAGGAGATGGAAAGATTGTGAAAGCCAATGTGTGTGGGGGGGTAGAAGACACCCAGGAAATAAGGGCATTTATACAAAACAAGACTGATGCACATATTAACTTTCAGAGACTGTGGCAGCATGCAAAAGGCCTGTATAGATCTAAATCAAACTGGGGTCCCAGTACTGAGAGGGGAAGTAGATACAAGCACACACCCTTAACCCCAAAGCTATCTCCAATTGATAATTACAACAGAAAAATTCCTTTTCTCCAATGGAGTCTCACTGGGTACACAAACTACACTCAAGGGCAGGCCATCTACTTCATGCCAAGTAGTAGATGGGCTACACAAAATGAATTTGATGGTAATTTTGGAGGATTTTTGACTCACATTGCTTTGAAAGTTTTCCTTAAGCTTAAAGGTCTTTTGTTTATATAGTATGGTGTCCAATTTTGTTTATATGGGTTTTCTGTGTGTGCAAATGTGTCTTTGTGTCTCTATGTTTCTTGTGCTTTTTCTTTGACTTTCTTTTGTTATTTATTTTGTATGATTCTGGCTTGTTTGTTTGCTTTTATTGTTATTATTTAAGATACCTGTTTGTTTCCTAATAAGAGTGAGAAAGGGTATGAGTTTGGTTGGGTGGGGAGGTGGGAAAGGATGTGGAAGAGGTTGGGGGAGGGTAAACTGTAATCAAAATATAGTGTATGAAAAAAAATCTATTTTAAATTAAAAATGCCAGGATAAGGACACACACATATTCTCTCTCTTACACATACATGCACATACTCAGAGATAGAGAGACACAGAGGTAGGATGGGAAAAATATGCCATAAGATCCAGATGTGAGAACAATAAAAAAGATCAATATACTGCCTCTGTATAATCTTGGGTAACAGTAAAATATGTTTATATGGAGATGAAACTTCGGAGAGCCCAGTGAATGGAAAAATCCCCAACTATCTGAAAACTACCACAATGTTGTCCTCCAAACACACCTATAAACCAATCACAAAAAAATGGAAGCTGCAGGAGTTTAAGATGTTGGAGGATGACTTTTCCCCACATTATTAGCTAGTCACCATGTTGAGCAGATACAGTCAAGAAGCAAATTTAAATATGCATTTTAAAAACTCATCAAATATACTGTGGTACATATCGCAATAAAGATAAAGAGATTCTTCAGATTAATCTATGGAAGTGGTTAAATTTTAAAAAGATATGTAGAAAAAGAAAATAGAATCTAGCAAGCTACAAAGTAAAATACATTATGTTCATTTTTCTACTGAATGCTATAAAGATTATGAAAATGAAGTAAATGAACTTTAGTCAGGTGAGCCTTATTCAGGAGACACTGCAGCTAATAGAAATTGACTCAGTAATCCTACAGCTAAGTATATTCAAACAATTACAGAAAGCTATGTTCAAAAGTTACTGTAAAAAGTAGTAACAATGATTTTGCAGATAGGCAATCTAGTAAAGAACTGGCAACAGAAAGAAAAGAAATGAGGAAAGAAACGGTGAATTCTAGGGTAAAAATATAACCAAACAAAAAATTAAGTTGATAGAATTATCATCAGCTCTGAGAATCTAAGAGAACGAATCAATGAACTTGACATATTCAGAATTATTCAGTCTGAAGAACAGAGAAAAATGATACAAGAAAAGTAAGCAAGCTAAGATCAAACTTAGCAACATACATGCAAGGAGAGACGTATAGGAAAATAATTAGCGTGATGAGTATATGAAGAGTGAGGGAAATGATAAAGGAAATGTTTTTAAGGAACAGAATAAATGAAACCATGACAGCATAAATAGCAGAAGAGCACATATTAATCTGAAAACAAGTGACGACAGTAAACATGAATGGGAAAAACATTTTATTCAAATGGCAAAGGATCTAAGACTCAAGTAAAAACCTCAATTATGTGCAGCTTGTGAGATTAAATACTTCATAAAGGATGGAAATGAGAGTAGGGAGCAGATTTATCAGGCAAGAAATTCCTATACCAGTGACCAGTGATTATATTGAGATAAGAAAACATAGATTTTAATGACAGAGGTAGATTTTTGACAAGAAGGTTATTTGTTGTTCTCCAAAGAATAACAAAAGAACATGATAATGATGCATCAACCCCAAACACACAGAGTAACATTAAAATTTAATGCTAAAGTTGGATAGTTCACTAATCTTCTCCCTGGAAATGCTATCTTGGCTTAACAGTCAGTATTTTAGAGAGTATGTGATTTGATATCTGTCTGGAAAGCATGTATACTCTTTCTGTATGAAAATCAAGATCATCCCAGGATAGGAGCTTAGTGGCAGAAAAACTAATCTCAGGAAAATTTTAAGAAACAAAGCAAAACAGCCTGAAACCATACAAAGTATGTACCTGTAGCAGCAGAGTTACATTACAAATCAGGTTTGCATGGAATGTATCCTTGAACGTTTGGAAGTTAAACAACTTAAAAAAATTAATTTATGGCAAAAATAGGAAACCAGAAAAGAAATTAGAAAATGTCTTGATCTGATTAACAATGAAAACACAATATATCAGAATTTGTGGCATATAGTTATGTCATAAAGAGAGAGAAATATATAGCTTATAGCTTTGGATGCTTTGTTAGAAAGGTGGATCTTAAAGGAGTCACCTAAGCCTGCACATTTGGAATTAAATAGAAGAGACTAAAAGAGCAATACTGGGCTGGTATGATAGCTCAGTGGTTAAGAGAACGTACTATTTTTGTAGAGGACCTGGTTCAATTCCTAGTATCCAGGCCAGGCAGTTCACAGCTACCTGTAATTTAAACTCCCAGAGGACCTGACACCTCTAGACTCAGAAGTCAACTACAACCGTGGCTACATACCTACATACTGTCTTATATACATACATACATACACACACACACACACAGAGGCATGCACACAATTTTTAAAAATCTATAAGCAAACACATATTTCCTTAGGTAAGATGAGAGAAAGAGGAGGTTGAAAAGGAGGACGAGGAAAAGGAGAAGAATGAGCTAAGGAAGGGAAGAATTATGGTGAAAAAAGAGAAGGAAAAAGAAAGCCAAGTGAAATAAACAAACACAAATCATATAAAGAGTAGAAAAACGGGGACTTTCGGGGACTTTGGGGATGGCCCAGTAGGTAAAATGGTTGCTAGTCAAACACAAGAACTTTAGTTCAAATTGCCGGAACCCAAGTAAAACCAGGCATGACAGTATGCCTGTGTAATCCCAGCATGCCTAGAGGGAGTTAGAAAGCAGAAACAGGAGAATTTCCAACAGATTGATGATGTGTATAGTGGTGAACAACAAAGAGATCGTGTCTCAAGAAATGTGGAAGGTGGGGACTGATACCCAAGGTGGCCCTCTGATATCCATATGCACATGCATACATACCCGTACATAGAACCCATCATACAGACACACACAGACACATTGAGAGAGAGAGAGAGATGAAAATATAACACGTATAAAATCCATGTATCCTAGTTTGAATTATTAAAAGGGTCAAGAAAAATGATGACACTTCAGCCAGAATTTAAGGAAAAGAAAGATAATACAAATTACCAGTCATGAATGAAAGAGGGGGCTTCTTTACAGAACTCAAAAATTGTAAGAAGTTTTTCATTAATAACTACAAATTAAATGGATAAATTATTTGTAGGGCATAAACTATGAAATTTGGCTGAAAGAAACAGAAAAATCTAAGTGCATCTTAAGAAAATAAATTGAATTAGAATTCACAAACATCCCACCAATCAAAACCTAGACCTAAATAACTTTGTTAGTGAATTCTAGCCAACTCTCAAGAAATAGATAATAGTCAATGTAACAAGGCAAGAATCATTGAAAAACTTGAGGAGGAATGCTTGCTAACCCTTTTTGAAGCCTGAATTATCCTGATGCTAAAGCCATAAAAAAGATATTATAAGGAGAGATAGTGACAATTCAATAACTCTTGGAAATACCTATACAAAACTATTTTCCAAAGAATTATCAAGCCAATCCAGCAGCATGTAAAACTTCCTCAACTGTGACAAAGTGGGGTTTATCTCCTGGAGGCAAAATTAAATATTTAGAAGTACAATACTATCATATTTCTTTCAGACAAACAAATAACAAAGACTGCATCATCTCAAAAACTATGACTGCATCATCTGAAAAATAATTTGACAAGAACACTCATTTGAAATCAAATCTCATAACTGATAATGAAAAGGAGAAATTGTTTTGAGATCCACATGGTAGAAATAACCAACAGTAGCAAGTTGTCTTCTGACTTCCCAGGCCACTGCGGAATTCCTTCCCCACACAAACATATAAAGAAGGTTTAAGTTAGACAGGTAACATTATATTTAATGATAAAAGCTTTAATATTTCCCCCGTAAAATTAGGAACAAAGCAGGGCTGTTTGTTCTTGCCACATCTGTTCAAGACAGTGTTAGATACTCTAGCAAGCACAACACAAGCAACGTGTTAAAGAGAACCATTTAAAAAAGAAACAGAACTACTGAACCAGTACATAGACTACTGAAACCAGTATGCAAGCCTAGCAATGGAGCAAGAAATGCGATTAATATAACATTTGGTGTGGTATCTCTGTATAGACAAGAAATAATCCAGAAACAAAATCCAGAAGTAAAATCCATTTGCAACAGTATCAAAATAAAAATAATTAGTAGTAGGTTTAATTGAGAAAAGTTAACATGGTAAAACTGCAAAAACGGTGATAGGAATTGAAGGACGCCAAAATAAATGGGAGTTACATAAAATTAATGTATTGAAAGATCCAATATTTTTGAGATGAAATTGTCTTCATACTTTCTATAGATTCAAAACAATTCCTATTGAAATCTCAGCAGGTTTTTGTATTGATATTGACAAGCTAATCTTAAACAAAAGAGAACTAGAATAGTCAAAGGAATTTTGAAAGAGAGTAAACTTAGTGGATTATTTATATGATCCCAAAACTTAAGAGAAACCTGCAGAGTTCAAGAAAATGTCATCTTGACAAGCTGGTCAAAGCTTCCCAGTTTTGACTGCATCTTGCCTGAGAAACTTTTATGTGACATTAGGTACACTGGTATATAAAATTGGTATGCAAACCAAACACTTTATTAAATTAATTTATAAGGTAAATTTATTTTGAAATAGTTAATTATAGTACATAATTTTAATTTATTTATTATTATAGTATTAATGAGATAGATGTGCTTGTATTATGATTATCATATAATTACATCATTTCCTCCCTTGTCCTCCTTCAAGCTCCCCATATACCTCTCCTTGCCTTCTTTCAAATTAGTGTTGAAATTAACTGTTGTTACATGCATATATGTCTGTGCATATATATTCCTAAATATAATCTATTCTGTCTGTATGTTTTCAGAGCGGGACATTTTTTAGTAGATAACCAATTGGTGTACTCTTGCCTGAGGAAAACTTACTCTTATTCATAGAATTTCTTATTTGTCTGTTGTTCTTTGTGTAGGGTGGAGGCCTTGTGGTTTGTCCCCAATCCACTTTGGGGTTATTTTGATGTTATCCTTGTTCAGTTCATATATAGGCACTCATATTGGCGAGCCTTTATGGGTGTAGCTTCTGCAAGGAGACAAACGCTCATAGCTACCTCCCTGATCCCCTGGCTCTTGCTATCTTTCTATCCCATCTCCTGCAGTGTTTCCTGAGCTTAGGTTCATGAATTGTTTTGGAGATATATCCACTGGGACAAAGCTTTACAGCCCTGCATTTTGATTGGTTATAGTTTTCTGTAGCAGTCTCCTGTTGCAAAGAGAAATTTCATTGGTGAGGATGAGGACTACACTTATTTGGGTATATGAACATTTAGTTTGTAGTTGGGACTATACTCGGTCACTAAAGAGACAGTTATTGTTTTCTCATTCAAGATGTATGCTTTCACTAGCTTTTGGTAGTTGGATAGGTTTCCAGTACCAGGCATGATTTCCGTCTTATTGCAGAGGTCTTAAGTCCAATTAGGTAGCTGTTGGTTCTTGCCAATGTATACGTACCACTATTAAACCTTTAGGGCAATCGTGCCTTTAGAGTAATCGTTGTTGTGGCTCACAGGTGCGATAGCTGTTTAGGACTGTTATTTGCTTCCTTCTCAAGCCTGTTTAGCACCTTCTGGTCTCATATAAGCTAGCCCACAGGGAGAGGCATTCAGGTCAGTTCTACCTCACCAGTCTCTGGACCCTGGGTCTGAAGTACGTGCTATTTTCTGCATTAGGGAATTACCGTCCACCTCAGGGGACAGCAAAGGGCAACTGTAATAGCCTATAATGTTTTAGGAGTCTCTTGGCAACTCTGACCAACAACTCTATAGAGGGTTTATCATGTTTGATGTAAGGGTTTTTGTTGGATGGTATTTGGGGATTAGGGAAAGTGGAGTGTTGTCAGATCAGATGAGAAAAATTCTTTTAAACTGTATATATACAGATTCATGTATTATAGTTTTTGTTGTTGTTTTTAGGTAGATAGTTACTAGCATGGTTCTTTAAGATTGTTTTCAGACATATTTACTGTTTTTATACCCTCCTATCTTCTTGTTCTGCTTTTACCTCCCTGCTTCTCCCTAAGCAGAGACCCCCTCTTACTGTTTTTATGCTCAGATTGCTTGTACCTTGATACTTTCCTCTCTACTGCTCCCCCACTCTCACCACGCTGGCAGTGGGCCCCTTTTACCTTTTCGGTTTCTCAGTTACTCCAGGGTATATAATCACATATGAAGATTTGGACTTAGGAACCTCTGATGAGAAAAAAACATGCGACATTTGTCTTTTGGGGTCCGGATTACCCCAATTACCTCAATATGATCTTATCTAGTCCCACCCTTTAACCTGCAAAGTTCATGATTTTACTTTTCTATATAGTTGAATATTATTCTATACTGTGTATATACCACACTTTTATTGTCCACTAATCAGTTGTAGAATAATTAGGGTGTTTCCATTTTCTAGCTATTATGAGTAGAAAAAGCAAAGACCATGGCTAAGCAAGGACCTATAGAGTAGAATGCTTGGTCCTTTGGGTAGGCGTAAACCAATGAGTGGTATAGCTGGAAAATATGGTAGATTTATTTTAGCTCTTTGAGAATTCCCCACACTGATTTCCATAGTGGCTGCATCTGTTCACAATCCTATCAACAGAGAACAAGGGTACTTCTCTCCTCTGCCACAATCCTTCCAGCATTTGTTGTAGATTGTTTTGCTGACCTTTGCCATTCTGACTGGGGTAAGATGAAATCTCAACATTGTCTTGATTTGAATTTTCCTAATTGCTAGGAATGTGGAAAATTTTTTGAAATATTTTTTTAGTCATTTTTTTTTCTTTTGAGAACTCTCTGTTCAGATCCCAGGTCTGTGTTTTTGAATTGGTCCTTTTTTTATATTCTTAGTGCTTTGAGTTACTTATGTATTCTGGATATTAATCTTCTATCATCTGTATATCAGATGTATTGTCTCCTAGTCCATGGACTTCCTATGCACCGCTTTGATTGTTGCTCCAGCAGTAGAGAAGCTTTTTTAGTTTTTACAAAATGCCACTTCTCAATTGTTGGTCTTAATTTGGGGGTAAATGAGGTCCTACTCAGAAAATGCTTTACCTAGATCATGTAGGTATTGACTACTATTTCTTCTAGAATTTTCAGTGTTTTAAGCTTCATATTTAGGTCTTTTATTCACTCGGAGTTAAATTTTGTGTATAGTGATAGGTATGAGTCTCATTTGAGTCTTCTGCCTGTGGACATCAAGATCCAGAACCATTTGTTAAAGATGCTTTCTTTTTTTCTAGCTTATGGTTTTGAATTCTTTGTCAAATAGTAAGTGGCTGAAGTTATGTGTATTCATGTTTGGGCCTTTGATTTTGCTCCATTTGTCTGCATGTCTGTTTTTGTGGCAGTACAATATTATTTTTATTATTATGGCTGTGTCATATATCTTAAGATCTGGAATGAAAATCTTTCCAGCATTGTTCTTTTTTGTTCAGAATTATTTTGGCCAGCCTGGGTCTTTTGTGGTTCCTGACGAACTTTAGGACTGCATTTTTCTATATTTCTGTGAAGAATGAGATGGAAATTTTGATTGGCATTGCATTGAATCTTTAAGTAGCTTTTGGTAAAGTGGTCATTTTCACAATATTGATTCTACCCATCCATAGCACAGAATGTCTTTCCATTTTTAGCTCCTTTCTCTATCTCCTTTTCCGCAGGTTTGATGTTTTCACTGTCGAGGTCTTTCACCTCCTTGGTTAAGTTTATTACTAATAGTTTGCTTTCTTGGAGGTTATTGTGAATGGGAGCGTGTCCATGTGATCACGTGCTTTGTGTGTTTGTTGGCGCATAGAAAAACGATCGATTGAGTCTATGCTGTGGCATGTTGCTGAATCTGTTTGTCATTCTAGAGCTTTTCTTGCAGATTTTGATGGGTCTCTAACATATAGTAGCATGACATCTTCAAATAAGGATAGTTTGCTTTCTTTCCATAATTTTACCTATTTAATTTCTTTCTCTTGCCTTATTGATCAAGCTACTACCTTGATCACACCATTGAAAAGGATTGGGATAATGACCATCCCCATCTTATTCTTGACTTCAGTGGGATTGCTAGAAGCTTTTCTCCATTTAGGATAATGCTGATTACAGAATATGTGTGTGTATTCTGTACACACACACATACATATATACACATATATGTATATTGTTGAGGTATCACTGTTTTAGCCATACTTCTTTAGGACAATTATTATGAAGGCATGTTTAAACATGTCAAAGACTTTCTCTATGCCTATTGAGGTGATTATGTGATTTTTGTTTTTCTGGCAAATTTCATGTGATTTATTACACTTATTGACTTGCATATCTTGATATGTGCCTGCATTTCAAGGATAACACCATAGTGTATAACCCTTTTTTTGATGTTTATACATAGCATTTGCAAGTATTTGATTGAGCAATTTTTATTTTATCTTCATCAGGTTAATTGCCTATAGTATTTTTCTCTTCCCTTTTCCTTTTTCTTTTTTCCATTCCTTTCCTTTCCTTCCTGTCCCATTCCATCCCTTTCTTTCTGCTTCCTTCCTTCCTCCCTCCTCCTTTCTTTTGCTGTGCCTTAACATACTTTTGTTATTAGAAGTGGTTTGTAGTGATCCTTCTCTCTCCCTCTCACATTTTTCATAGTTTAAGAAGGATTGACTATAGATCTTCTTGAAATTCTGCTGTTAATATATATGGTACTGGATTTTTTTCTTCAGGTGGAAGAATTTCTATTACCATATAAATCTTTTCATTTGTTATGGGTCTGTTTATCATTTTTATTAATTAATAATTATTTTTTAATTAATATTTCTGTTATGGGTCTTTTTATTATTTTTTATTAACTGAGTGATTTGGCTGAATCTAAAAATTCATCCATTTCTTTTAGGTTTTCTAACTTAACCAAGTACAGGTTTTCAAACCATTCCCTTACAATATTCTGAATTTTTGTTGTTGTTTATTGTAAAGATTCCTTGTTAATTTATGATTCTGGCCATTTGTGTCCTCACTTTTTTTCTTTTTGTTAGTTGGAACAAAGGTCTGTCAATCTTGTTTTTCTTCTCAAAGAAGCAGCTGTTAGGTTTGATTTTTTTGTTTTATTTTTTGTTTCTATTTTGTTGATTTCTGCTCTGATACTTATTATTTCTTGCTGCTGACTGATTTGGATTTAGTTTGTTCTAGATTTTCCAAATATTTGAGTTACATCATTAAGTCATTTGTTTGTGCTCCTTCTGATTTTTTGAATGTAGGCACCTAGAACTATAAATTTCCTTCATAGGACTGTTTACAATGTGTCCCTGAGGTTTTGTTGTATTGTGCCTACTTTTTCATTTGTTTAGGAATTTTTTTATTCTTTCTTGATTTTTTTCTTTGACCCATACATCACTCAGTAATGAATTATTTAATCTTCATGAGTTTGTGTGATTTTTTTTTCTGTCACTTTTAAGCTTTATCACCTTGTTGTCAGATAGGATGCGAGGAATTATTTAGGTCTTGTTGAACCTGTAAAGATTTGTTATGTGTTTTAGGATATGGTCTATTTTAGAAAAGCTCCCATGCACTGCTGTCAGAATATGTGTATTCTTTGGTGATTGTGGGTGTGTTCTGAATATATCTCTGAAGTCCAGTTGGTGTGTGATGTCATTTATTCTGGTGTTTCTCTTTATTTTTGTGTAGATGGCCTCTCTGTTAGAAAAAGTGAGGTATTTAAATCACCTACATCTAATGGACTGTTGGTAAACTATGTTTTTAAATCCAGTAGAAGATTTTTTTAATGAAATTATATGCACTAGAGTTTGGTAAATATATGTTTAAGATAGTAATGTTTTCTTGGTTAACTGTTCACTTGATTATAATGAAGTATATGTCTTTATCTAATCTGGAAGCATATTTGGTCAGATACTGAGATAATGATAAACAGAACACTAGATATTTTTGCAACACAGATGTGTAAAGCATGGGTTTCTTCTTTTAACAAATTATAGGCAGACAGGCAGGTGACCAAAAAATTAAAATAAAGAGTAAGTATTAGAATAGCAGTATTAATTGTGAGTTAAGACAGAAAGAAAAACCCCACTGATACTCCTTGAGTATAGGATTGATTAGATTATTCTGGCTGACTTCTGTAGACATGTTTTTTGAGTTATAAATCAGATGATCAGTGCTAGGAACTTGCATGAAGGAAAACATCTCATGAGAGAACTTTTAGTTCAAATGTGACTTCATGAAAACTTGGAAGAAGTTGAAGCCACCAATTCCCTGAGAATTGAAAGTTGAGTCTCATAGAAACAGTGCGTTAGCTTCCAGGTGTGGATGATGGAGCACTGTGTTGAGATGCACTGAAATCGGTAGTTGGAGGAGGCCATTTTTTCCTGGCTGCCCTGCTAACTTAGACCTGAAATAATCACACAGAAACTGTATTAATTAAATCACTGCTTGGCCCATTAGCTCTAGCTTCTTATTGGCTAATTGCTTACATATTAATTTAACCCATTTATATTAATCTGTGCATCACTATGTGACAGTGGCTTACTGGCTAAAGTCCCCAGCTTCTATCTCCAGTGGCTCCATGTCTTCTCTCTGACTCCACCCTTCTTTCTCACAGCATTCAGCCTAGTTTTCCCTGCCTACCTAAGTTCTGCCTTGCTATAGGTCCAAAGCAGTTTCTATATTCACTAATGATAATCACAGCATACAGAGGGGACTCCCACATCAGAAATCAGCCCTGGTACAAATTGCTAAGCAAGCTTTTCTTCTCACTGACATTTTCAGTCATTAATCTTCTTCATAGATTTTGAATCGTGAGAAGTAATGGAGATAAGAATGTTCCATACTCCTCCCACAGTGCCAAGTCTGTGTCAAGCACCAGTGTAAAACCCCACATTGCAATAATATATTAATACACTTAATACTTCCAGCTATATTTTATGCTACGCTAGTGTGCATCATTAGATGTTGCTTTAAAATATTTGTTGAGTGAGTACGTATTTATACCAACACCCAGTTTCACATACAAGGGAAAAGGAATACAGAATAAATTGCATTGTTATAGATTGTATTAAGAACTAGGATTTGGAAAGCACAGTTTAAATCTCTGACTCTGAGATCCTGTATTTAAAGGGTATGCTGTGTTGGAGAGAAAATGAACAATGAGTCAAATGACTTTGCAGCTTCAAATTCAAAAGATATTTAAAGCAAGAATAAATTCTTATTTGGAACATGAAAAACAATAGATTGCCTTAGTTAAAGAAGGGACATATATCACGTAAAGAGGGGCTTTAAATATTTATTAATCTTGGAAGGCTGGAGTTAGGAGATGTTATTTCTCTCTTTCAAATTTCATTAGCAGCAAACTGTGTTCTGAGCATTGCAAGGGTGAACATAAATACACACACTTCTAAGTGTCCTTTTACTACATCCTTGCCACATTATTAACCCAAAGGGAAAGATACATTTGTATCTTGCAAAGTTGATCTCAGGGTTCCTCCCTAGAAATGAGCTCTGACACACATCCTATCTGTAGAAGGCCAAATATACCTTTGAGGGTTCCTTTCTTTGAGTTTTGAAACTGAGGTTGGTTTGGAAAGAGTAATCAGAAATCAAATGAAGTAAATTATAGCCTGGGTTTCTAAAATGCTCCTTGAAACCATAATGATTGAGTTCAAATCAACATTTATCCCTCAGCTAAGGTTGCACCTGGCTCTACTCTTTCTAACCAGGTGTGATTCCATGTCTATGAAAAGATTTTGGATTAGTTTTTATAATGCTCTCAGGTCTGGGCTGAACTAATAAGGCACTGCTAACTCTCTCTCTTAATAGAGGATGAGCCCAGGACTCAGGGAAGCAGAGAAGCTTATGTAAGTCACAGATCAACTACCTATCCAAATTGGATTTTCCTTTGCACTCGTCTCTCTGGCTCTAGCCTGCCTGCTCTTCCTCACCCCAGGCTCCGACGCCTCATACTTCATGTTCAAGCAGGTTTTGAGGTTAGAATCCTCAGTCTATGTTCTTAGACCCACTATTGGAAAATAAGGAGAGCCAGAGAAGGAGGTTTTTCATAAAGTAGGCTTATAATGCTAAAACATAACAATTTGGTATGTGGGCTGCCTATACACGTGGGGGCACATTATATCTTATTCAAATCTTTTTATACCTCTGTGGGATAATAAGGCTCCACTTAGAGTTTTTGAGCTCATCTGTTTCCTGTTCGTGTTAGGAATACAAAAACACTTCCAGTTTAGAATAGCCATCATTGCGTTCCTCCCAGACACAGATGTATTTACATACGATAAAAAGAAAAATGAAGAGACCGAAGGAAAATTTTCTATAAATGTCACAGTTTTGAGTCAAATTTTTAATGAATGGGTAAGCTACAGCTGTGGAAATGTAAGCAGGATGATTCCCCACTTCACCTTATAAATCCTCTGTCCCCAGGCTTCAGCAGAGGGATCACAGCTCGTTAAGGTCCCCAGGAAACATGAAGTTAATTGGAATGTTGGGTCATCTCTACAGAGGTATATGAGCTAACAAAACTGGCTTCACTTAGTGTCAGATCCTGGAACCAGAGATCCTGGAAACTCAGAGAATGTTACACAGAAGGAATACAAAAATGCTGGGGTTAGAAATACCGTTTTCCAACTATTGAAAATCAAAAATAAGTTGCCAAAAGAAACCACTCTACCTTACTTTTGTCTAAGAAAACACACACACCCACACACACCTGACCTCTTCAGAAATCTTTCAACCAGAAAAAAAAGAGGAATAAAATATTTAAAGTGTTTATCCCCAAACCCCACTAGACTAGAATTCTTGAACTGTTAAAATTATACTTTAAAAGTGAAGGCAAAATAAAGGCATTTTCCCATAAACAGACTTTGAAGAAATTTGTCCTGGTTCCAAGTTATGAGGACAAGTTACAAAGAACTTTGGAAGGATAGAAAATAATAAATGCTGTAAACTGGGTCTATATAAAGACAGAAAGATCACTGAAGAGGGAATAGGTAACAATGAAATGAAATGAACCTTTTATTTATTTCTGTATTAATTTAACAGATGGCAATTATTAAAATATAATAACAACAACGTATTTGATAATCCGAGCTTATACAAACCTGCTTGCATATAAGTGAAGTGAATGACAGGGATGGCACAAAAGAAGAGAAAGGGGGAGTAATTAAAATCACTGCTACTCCTTTTGAGGTGTCGGTCTACTATTTGATAGTGTTTTTGTATCAGTTATAAGTGGATACTGCACACTAAACGACAGTGACAAAACCAAGTGGGAAAGATCCGCTATACTAAAAAGGTGGAAAATGAGTGGTATAAAATGTTTGCTTTATATTTGCTGACAGTAATCAAAATAAAGCAGTAGTTACTAATATTGAAGTTTCAAACAAGGGAAACTTCAAAGGAAGTAAAGTTACTATGGATAAAGAATGGCGATGCATTAATGCTAAATGAATGAATTTTCTCAGAACAAGTGACAGTTAATAGCATGTGTGTGCTCAATCACATACAACCCAAGAGGAAAATGAAGCAAAGTACACGAGACTTACAAAGAGAAGAGGCAGCTGCCGATGCAGCTGCAGGTTGCACAACTTCTCTATCAGCAGACAGATGAAGCAGGAAAAAACAAGCACCATCCATCAACAGATGCAATTGATTTTTAGAGAGGGATTTATCCAAAGCCACAAAATAGACATAGTTTTTAAGCCCACATTAAACATTCACCAACGCAGATCACTTTGCAATCTATAAAAGAGATTTTAACCCATCTAATAGGAAATCCTTGCCAGGCATTATAAACGTAGCCAACTACCCATGTTTGGGAGGCCATAGAACCTAGAGAAGAACCTACTATAGTTGCCACCTTCCTAAGCTAGGATAAATCTCTAAGGGCTTTCTCAATGAATGTAGCTCTCATCTCTCATCTTGCAGAGGTGTTCACTATAGAACACAACCGCTATTCAAAATGCAGGCGTCAGCTGACGGAGGGACACCTGTCCCCAGATATTTACAACACAACCACCGCCCCAAGCTCATGGAACATCAGGGAAGATAGAAAGACTGTAAGAGTCACAGCACCAGGACTTCAGTTATGAGATCATACCTTAGAAAATAGAAAGAAAGAAAGAAAGAAAGAAAGAAAGAAAGAAAGAAAGAAAGAAAGAAAGAAAGAAGGAAGAAACAAAAAACACCATGTGGAGGGGACTGATAGGGAAGAGGAGGTAGATCTAAGAGGATTTGGGGGTAGAGGCTGAGTGTGAACTAGATTGCATGGGGGCATTAGAGATGATTCAGTAGTCAAGGACACTGACTGCTCTTGTAGAGGATCTGAGTTGGGGCCCCAGCACCCACATTGTAGTTTACAATTCTCAGCAAATCAGATCACAGGGTACCCTCCTTTCTGGCCACAAGGACACTGCATGTATGTTGTATATAAGCATACATGTGAAAAAACACCCACAGACTACATTATAAAATAAGTTTTTGAAAAGATACATTATGTGTCTCAACACATTAATACAAACATTATTTTGAAAGAGAAGTCACAATATGTTCGCGACACAATAAAATTAATCTACCCATCAATAGGAAGATAGTTATAAAATTCCAAACTCAGGAGGAACAGTAACAGACTTCTAAATAACAGATGCACCAGAGAAATTTTCAGAAATATTAGAAAATATCTGAACTAGATGAAAATGAAATTTCTAAAAGTTTGTAGCATGGTAAAATCTCTACATACATGAAGATGTATTGTGCTGAATGTATATATAATAAAAAAAGAAAATCCTAAAATCAACCATCTAACCATACATCTTAGTAAATGGGCAAATTAAGTTCAAACAAAACATAAAGTAAGGAATGATTTTAAATTAGGGACGATAAATCATATTGCATTCATTTGATACATATGATTTTAATTTTTATAAAATATCAGAACATAAATTAGAAAAACTGAAAACAGGAAATCAAAAGAAAATGTCAAATCAAAAGTCAATGAAATCAAAAGATCAACCTTGGGAAATTCAACAAAAGTGTTCAGTTTTGGTCAAGGCTAAGAAGAAAGCAAATCAGAGGACAAATTGCTGACCTCAGAAATGGAAGACAGCACATAGAAATTCTGTGCACATTAAATGAAGAAGAATTGAGTACTGTGAAAATGTTTTATCCATAAATTTTATCATCCAAACAAAATGATCCAATTCCTTGAAAAACAAAACCTACCAAAGTTCACTGAGTCTGAATAGATCATGTGAACATTCCTACATATGAAAGATGTTTAGCTGATAATAAAAAATTCATAACCTATTTAAACAAAAAGAATCTGACCCAGATAGATTCAGTAGTGAATTTTGCAAAAATATTTCACAGAGAAATTGTACCAGTTTCTATAATTGCTTTCTGAAAATCAAAACTGGGGGAATGCTTTTCAAATAATTTTGAGAAGTCATGCAAATGTATAAGAAGAAAAGAAAAATAGGTCAATATCTGTCATAAACAAAAATTCAAAATTCTGGAGGAAAATGTTACAATATCAAACATAACAGTATATATAATTGCACAGCATAACCAAGTAAGATTTTTCTTAATTGTTCATAGCTAGTTCATAATTAGAAAATTAATTTGTATAAATCATCATATCAAAAGACTAAGAGGGAAAATCATTTTACGATATAATGGATTCAGATCAAGTGCCTGACAAAAGCTAACATTCTTTCCTCCATACTAACAGAGACCCAGTTCTCAACTTGACAAAGAATATTTTACAAGATACATATAGCTAACATGTATCTTTAATGCTCAGAAACAGAAACTTTTCTCACAATTCAAGAAAAATAAACCCAGCAAGAATGTTCCTTCTGACCGCTTCATTTCAGCATCATGCTGAAAAGTTTAGCAATGCAGCAAGACAAGAAATGCAAGTAAAAGCATGTTGATTGAGCAAGTGCTGTAGGAATATGGCAGCATAAAAGGGTAATGTAAAAATTCTTTTGCCTTCCAATAAGTCAGCATTCAGCAAATGGATTTGAGATTTAAAAACTCAATACTAAGCTGGGTGGTGGTGGTGCACCCCTTTATTTCCAGCACTCAGGAGGCAAAGGCAGGTGAATCTTTGAGTTTGAGGCCAGCCTGCTCTACAGAGCGAGTTTCAGGACAACTGAGGCTACATAGAGAAACCCTGTTTCAAAATAATGCTGCTGCTGCTGCTGATGATGATGAGCCAATACTAAACAGAGAAAGCAGGACTTGCCAGTAATCCCTACTCTCAGAAGACTGGTATAGGAGAAAAGCTGTGAGTTTGAGGCCAGTGTGCTCTACATAGGGAGTTCCAGACCATACTGGTGTACAGAGTAAGATTCTTCTTAACACACACACACTCTCACACACACACGTACACACACACACACACACACACACACACACACACACACACACACACACACCTTACCTTACTGCCATTTACATTATTATCCCATACAATGAAACCCTTGGGTATCAATCTAACGTAACATTTATACGTTGTATACAAAGAGACCTACAAAACGTGATGAACAAAATAAATAAAACCTAGAGACTAAGGAAGCATTTGCATTTGTGGATCAAAAACTCAGTATTGTCAAGCTTTCTTTTCTCCCGATCTTAACTATAGATTTAATGTGTTTCAATCAAAATGTCAGCAAAGTACACTGTATGCATCAAAATGGAGTGACAGATGACCCAGAGTAGCTGAGAAAATACAAATGAGGAAAACACAGCTGGAATTCTGGAGCTGCCTCACTTTAAGGCTTACTACAAAGTCAGAATATAAGACAGGATGGTAATGATCTAGGATTAGGTAGGTAGGTCATAGGGAAAATTTACAGTATCAAGAAACAGACCCACATAAACATCCTCATCCTTGACAGAAGAGTCAGACAATATGACCAAAATAGTATTTTATTTTTTGTATTTTTAAAATTACTTTTATTTTAAATTTTGTTTTTCAGTTTTGGATCTCAAACCAATGGCTCACACATGCTAGGTGAGTGCTCTACCACAAAGCTATAAATAGAGCCTTGGTCCTGAACGTGTAGACATTAGGTGGTCTCTGGCATCTCCCTCCTTTTTGTTTACTCTGTAGTCTCTCTTCTTCCAAAACAGATCAGTTCGTTCCAGTCTTCTGTTGCCTCTTGTCACCTTCGTTAATTCAATTTTCCTTTAATATTTTTCTGCCAACTTAACATCTCATTTCTCAACCATAAGTAGATATTCTTTAAGAGATAATTCACCAGAAGGTTTTGTTCACAGTAACATACAGAAATGTTTTATGAAATACTTTTAAATATATATTTTCCTTTTTGTAGACTTTTTTATTGATTTTATTGAGCTATACATTTTTCTTTGCTCCCCTCCCTGAATTGTTTGTCATCACAGAGCCTTGAAACAGCCTAAATGCCCTCAACCAAAGAATAAATAAGGAAAATGTGGTACATTTATACAATGGAGTACTACACAGCAGAAAAAATAATGACATCTTGAAATTTACAGGCAAATGGATAGAGCTAGAAAATATCATATTGAGTGAAGTAACCCAGACCCAGAAAGACAATTATCATATGTACTCACTCATAAGTGTTTTTTTAAACATAAAGCAAAGAAAACCAGCCTACAAATCACAATCCCAGAGAACCTAAACAACAATGAAGATGCTAAGAGAGACATACATGGATCTAATCTACATGGGAAGTAGTAAAAGGCAAGACCTCCTGAGTAAATTGGGAGCATGGGGACCATGGGAGAGGGTTGAATGGGAGGGGAAAGATAGTATTTTCAACTAATGGATCAAGAAAAAAAAATGGAGATCTTAATGCAGAAGAAAAAGAATCTAAACATAGATGCATACCTTTCACAGAATTAATTCAAAATGGATTAATGATTGTCTTAGTGTTCTATTGCTGTGAAGAGACACCATGATCAAAGAAACTCCTAGAAGAAAACATTCAATTGGGGTCTTGCTTGACGTTTCAGAGGATTAATCTATACTACTATAGTGGGGAATATGCCTTCAGGCAGGCATGGTACTGAAGCAGTAGCTGAGAGCTTTACAACCTGGTCCAAGGGCAGCAAGCAGAGAGAGAGAGAGAGAGAGAGAGAGAGAGAGAGAGAGACAGAGACAGAGACAGAGAGAGAGACAGAGAGAGAGAGAGAGAGAGACTGGGACTGTTATGCAGTTTTGAAGCCTCACAGTCCACCCCCCAGTGACACACTTCCTCCAACAGGCCATACCTATTCCAATAAAGCCACACCTCCTAATCCTTCTAATTCTTCTCCAATAGTTCCTCTCCCTAGTGACTAAGCACACAAATATGAGGCTTTTTTCATTCTCATTACACTGACCAAAGTATAAAATGAAAAAGTACAACAATTTCTAGAAGATAACAGCAGGGGAATATGTAGATAATGAGGACTACTGACTTGGCACTCAACCTTGGTATCATGCCCCTCCCTGCCACCATACTTTTAAGATGTAACATCAGTGTCATAATGTTAGGAGAAAGAATCAAAAAGCTGGAGTTCATAAAATGATTATCTTCTTCTTTGAGAAAAGAAAATACTATTACAAGGATAAAAATGGAGAAAAGAGAGTAGAGAAAATTATTACAAAATACATATGAAAAATCAATGTTACGGACAGTCGTTCATAACAGAGTTTATGTATGGCCTCAAAAGTTATGTAAAACAAAATTCCTTCTCAACTGAAAAAATGAGAAACCAAGTCCAGATTAAAACATAGAATAATGAAGATACATACTCCAAAGATGATACACAGGTGTCAAAACAGCACAAAAAGCAATGATCTGTTCAGTATCTCAGGGGACTGAAGATTAAAAATGTGATGTCACTGCCACTTGTCTAAGCAACCAAAACCTAGAGTTCTGACACCTGATTTCAAGAAGGACTTAGAGTCACGGAGAAGCTATTTCATTGTTGGTGGAAATGCCAAAAGATGCAACCACTTTGGAACAGAATTGTTGGTTCCTTAGATATACTCTTGCTATTGAGTCCAGTACTGTCTGCTTGGGATTAATCTAAAGAAACTGAAAGCTTAGATGCCCACAAAACCCCATACATATGTATTTATGGTAGCTTTATTTATAACAGCTGAATTTGGATAATCAGAAGATTCATAATGAAATATTATTGAGAAATAAGGTGAAATAAACCATAAATGGGAAGAATTGGAGTTAAGTGAGTATTTAGGGGAAATGGTGTAGGAGGTCCTTCTTTCTATGTGTTGCTTTCATTAGTTGAATAAAGAGACTGCCTTGGCCTTTTGATAGGGCAGCCCTTAGGTGGGCAGAGTAGACAGAAAAGAATTCTGGGAAGAAGGACAGACAGGCAGACGCAATGAATCTCCGGCCTGAGATGGACGTAGGTTAGAATCTTCCCGGTAAGCCATGACCGCGTAGTGATATACAGATTAATAGATATGGGTTAAAGCAAAAATATGAGAGTTAGCCAAGAAGAGGCTAGATATAATGGGCCAGGCAGTGTTTTAAATGAATACAGTTTCTGTGTAATTATTTCGGGTGTAAGCTAGCCGGGCGGGATGGAACAAGGGGCACCGGGAGCAGGGCGGCGGGACACAGCCAAGGGTGCGGGACACAGCCAAGGATGGCCGGGATGACAAGCAGCCCACTCCCCTCTTCCAACAATTTCTAAGTGTCGGAAGTCAATCTGTAAAGGAGCCTGGTTCACCATTCTAGATAGGGCAAAACTTTGAAGGCAGAAGATCAGTTGTCGCCAAGGGTTTAGGGGAAAAGGAAGGTGGTGGGTGGAGCAGAAGCATTTGTTATGGCAGAGAAACTCTACAGTGACACTGTGCTTACAATTTATGTTTTCAACAGTGAATCCTAATATCAACTATGCCTATTGTTAAGGTTTCAGTGTGAGTTCATCAGTCAAAACAAACGGACTGTTTTGGTGGCAGATGTTATGGGAGGGTGTGGATGTCTATGGGAGGTCTCTGCATCATCTTCATGATTTTGCCATGAAACTAAACGTGTTCTTTAAAAATGAAGTCATTTTAATGATATAAATGTACATAAATGAATAGCTTTACAATACAATGAGTTCTAATCTAAAGAAAAGTAAACTTGCTGTAACAAAGTAACACACTAATAATTAAAGTGATTTCAAAGTGTTCTCTATCACTTTATTTATAGTAATACTATATCCATGCCTATTAAATCAGTCCCCTATCATCTCTATTAGAATATACTATTTGCACGCACAAAACATAAGTACAAATGGATTAAAGACCTCAATATAAATCCAACCACACTGAAACTCATAGAAGAGAAAGTGTGAAGTAGCTTTCAATGCATGGGCACAGGAGACCACTCCCTAAATAAAACACCAGTAGCCCAGACACTGAGAGCAACAATAAATAAATGGAACATCATGAAACTAAGAAGCTTCTGTAAAGCAAAGGATACAGCCAAGAAGACAAAAAGGTAGCCTACTGAATGGGAAAAGACCTTCACCCACCCCACATCAGACAGAAGACTGATCTCCAAAATATATAAAGAACTCAAGAAATTAGTCATCAAAATGCCAAATAACCAAATTAAAATATGGGGTACAGACCTAAACAGAGATTTCTCAACAGAAGAATCTCAAATGGCTGAAAGACACTTAAGGAAATGTTCAACATCCTTAGCCATTAAGGAGACACAAATCATCAAAATGACTCTGAGATACCATATTACACCTGTAAGAATGACTAAGATCAAAACCACCAATGATTGTTTATACTGGAGAAGATATGGAGTAAGGGGAACATTCCTCCATTGCTGGTGGAATGCAAACTTGTACAACCACTCTGGAAATCAGTATGGTGATTTCTCAGAAAAATGAAAATCAACTTAGGACCCAGCAATACCACTCTTGGGCATATACCCAAAGGATGCTCAATCATACTACAAGGACATTTGTTCAACAATGTTCATAGTAGCATTATTTGTATTAGCCAGAATCTGGAAACAGCCTAGATGTCCTTCAACTGAAGAATGGATAAAGAAAATGAGGTACATTTACACAATGGAGTACTACTCAGCAAAAAAAACAACAAACAAACAAACAAAACAAAACAAAAACAAAAACAAAAAACAATGATATCTTGAAATTTGCATGCAAATGGATGGAATTAGAAAAAAACATCCTGAGTGGGTTAACCCTGACCCAGAAAGATGAGCATGGTATGTACTCACTCATAAGTGGATACTAGCTGTAAAGCAAAGGATAATGAACCTGTAGCCCATGACCCTAGAGAAGGTAAGTAACAAGGAGAACCCTAAGAGAGACATATATGGATGCCCCTGGGACGGAAAAATGGAAAAGATCGTCTGAGACAATTGGGAGTATGGGGTGGGGTGGGGGGAGAAGGGAGGAAGGGGAGGAGGAGAAGAGAAGGAGAGGGGGAAGAGAACTTGAGGGAACAGGATAGTTAAGATGGGGAAGAACAGAGATGGAGAGCAAGGAAAGAGATATCTTGATTGAGGGAGCCATTATGGAGCTACCAAGAAGTTTGGCACTAGAGATATTCCCATGAATCCACAAGGATGATCCCAGCTAAGACCCTAAGCAATAGTGGAGAAGGTACCTGAACTGGCCTTGCCCTGTAGTCAGATTGATGACAATCTTAAATGTCACCATAGAACCTTTATCCAGCAACTGATGGAAGCAGAGGCAGATAGCCACCATGGAACACTGGACTGAGCTCCCAAAGTTTAGTTGAAGAGTGGGAAGACTAAGAATATGAGCAAAGAGGTCAAGGTCATGATGGGTACACCCACTGAAACAGCTTACCTAAGCTAATGGGAGCTCATCAACTCTGGCCAAACAGGGAAGGAACCAGCATAGGGCCAAACTAGTCCCTCTGAATGTGGGTGACAGTTGTATGGCTGGGAAAAACCGTGGAGCCACTGACAGTGTGACCAGGAATTATAGCTACTGCTAGTATTGACTTTTTGGGGACCCATTTTCTTTGGATGTATACCTTGCTCAGCCTAGATATAGTAGGGAGGGCATTGATTCTGTCTCAAAGCAGTGTTCCTTACATCTCTGAGGTGTGGATGGGGTGTGGGTTGCGTGGGAGGTAGAGGTAACAGGAGGAGGGGAGGGAGTGGAAACTGGGACTGGAATATAAAATGAAAAAGATAGTTTTTTAATGAAATAAAAAAGGATTCTATTTATTTCTGCAACCAGTATCATGAAGTGTTGTTGTGAGAAGCATTTCTCAGTGTGTAGGGATCTTCTTGTAAGATATATACCTGCCATCATGGAACTTACAAGGTCAAGAGGAAATGTAAACTAAACAACTATTTATTTATTGTTGTGATGAACACTCTGAAGAAACAAATGGAGTTAGAAATTTCCTGGAGAGATAGATGAGTGCACAAACACAAATAAAAATTAGCATTTAATATTTGTTTTCAAAATAATCTCTAGGCCTGGAAGCTGTGTGATAACTCAGAGATCTTAATGAGTCACACAAATAATTATGCTGATATACCTATAAAATATATACTTTATTTTGATAATTATGTAATTAAGTTATATTAAATATGAGGACAAAAACACCAGAGAGATAAAGATTTGCTAGATGTTCTAGAAATGACAAAAGAAAGAGCTGCATTTCTACCAGAGTAGTTTATATTTTCTTCCGGGGAATTTGACTAAAAGCCTGAATTTCCACTATTTGTTACTTACTGTACGCAATTTCATATCATGTACTACTTGTGCATATTCTGTGACTACTGAAGTGAAAGGGACTTTAATACTGCTAAGACCTGGGGCTGCCTGTGTTTAGTGTTTCCACTGACCCAAGTACTGTGTGTCCTATCACTTCTGAGTTATCTTCTCCTTGGGGGTGGATCTGGTGCCTAGGAGCCCCACTTGATTAATCAGAGTGGAAAGAGATTATCCATACCTTCTAAAAAGAGATTCAAAAGTCATGAATGAAAGAGTTTCATTCCTAGAGAAGGCGGGATATGTGAACCCTAGGAGGATGGCGTTTTAGGAGTTTCATAATTGATTCTGCTTCCGATTTATGACATGGAGGATACAATGACAGAGTTCGTTTGGGCGATTATATACTCACAGGAAATGAGTGCACTTTATATATTCATATGTTTATATGGTGAGGACTATCAGTGGTTCTCAGAGATCAAGCCCATAGTCCTCTGTACTGGATGGAACTGGATGGAGTCAGTAGAATTTGCAGTTCTCTGTGACATGTATAGCTCTCAGCTGGCACAACTTAGCGGTGTATGAAACTGGGTGCACAGTGCCAGAGGAAAGGGAGCCAAAACTCATGATGTTGATGTAGACCAGGTTGGCCTGACTATCTCATAACTGTGGCTCTTAGGTTATTTATTTCTTTATTTGCCAAACCTCACAGTTTACATAGGCAAAATGGTAAAAATGTTGATAATTGTTTATTAGAATTAATGATTCAGATACATAACCATGTATTTGATGTATAATAATGTTTAATAATACATGTTGAGAATCCATTTTTAAATAAAGAATATTCTCAATCACCCATAGTTTATCATAATTTGTTTTTTTATATTTCTTTATTTTAATTATAGATGCTTCCTAAAATCCTGGACAAGCTAGCACCAGCATTCACCATGAACAGCTGCAGTTTTCTGGTGGAAAAGTCACGAGCCTCCACTGCCCGGGTTGTAGTGTGGAGAGAGATGGGGGTTTCCAGAAGCTACACCATGGAGAGCAGCTATTGTGGCTGCAACCAGGGCCCCTATCAGGTACGTGAAGCTATCGGGCCCCTACTATCTGCTCAGCAGCAGAACATAGAAATGAGGAGCAATAGCAGACCTGTCTTTCTCCCTTGCAAGAAGTAGGAGGCTTCCAGCTGGGGCTGGCCTCACCCCTTTGCTGGGAAGAACTGCTTCAATGATTATTTTTATACCTGCAGCAGCAGCTCTGTTGATCCTGGGAATAATCTGTGCATGCCTTCCAATGCAGTACTTCCATCAGCTGTCTGCACTAGCAAGCTGCAGGGAGCCTCTCTTCGATCTGAACTATACCAGTCATGACTGTTATATGCATGGAAATACGTTATCTTTTTAAATAACCAAACTGCACATCATAGAGGATATAGGTCTATAGGTACAATCAAAACATTTCTGCACTGTGTGTTTTATGTGCCAGGATAAACCAGCAGCTACCTACTGTCACCAGAGCACAGTGGAGCATGTGTTCACTGTGAGTCCACCAGAATGCGTGGGTTTTATTTTTTGACGCTTGTGCTAGTGTTGAGGGAAAGCACTCCTGTATAAATCATGTCCTTTCTACAGCTATATTAACGGCATGAGCAGCTGGAGAGCTGCTACAGCTCGCTGCTCTGGCTGCTCGTCCCACTCTCCCATAGAGAAGCATAAATAAGAGACTCAGTGACACTGCCAGGGTAATAGACTCTTTTAAATTTCTTAGGCAAGTTGACAGACTACTCCTTGGTGACTTCTATTCAACCCCCCAAACTACTTGGACCTCACGGGCGCTAAAGCTCGTTGGGTGTTGGCTTTGAAAAGCTCCTAGAACAGCCAGGAAACACTTGGCATCTATCATGAGTTCATAGAAATCTGTTAGCTATCACCGAGAGGTTAGGGACTGGCAGGTTACGAGATCTGCCTGTCTTCCCACCTGGCCAAAGAGAATTTTGACACAGGGCTATGGAACCATTCATTTTGTCTCGCTAATTCTGTCTGTTAATTCTTCTATGCAGTTGCTTCAAAGAATTGCGTTGTTACTGGATTAATGTTATTCGACTAATTAATCCAATTTTCTCTTGTTAATATAGATGCAAAATAGAAAGATTTGGGATCTTTACACAGGCAGCCAAAGACCTCACTCTTCCATTTATCGAAAGGGCTGGAAGCTCATTGTCTCACATGCCTACATGCCTGCCCAATCAAAGGAAGATATGAATGAGGATTGTTCTCCTTCTAACACATGAGTTCTGTACATGTGTAGATGGTTGGAGATTATTTTATCAGGGTTCTCCTCCTCTATTGTCATTCAAAAGCCTATAGTATCAGAAAAAAAATAAGCCTAGGATACTTTTATCCTGTGGCCTTTTGAATATAGTATTTTATCTCCTTGCCATCTGCCTTTTTATGGAAAGGGGGCAGTCATTCAAAGGCATCACATGCAACTTTTTACAGATTGATTTGATTGTTGACTTTTATTGACTTAGTTTCTCCAAGAACTAATTCAGCCTAGTATCATCTAGTCACCTAAAAATCAATGCCATCCACCATGAATCAACTAGACACTCAAAAGCCTTTCTGGCTGTGTGCAAACACAATGGCTCACAGGTCAGATCATTTCAGATCTTCATTTTCCATGTAACATATATAATGGCTGTTAGCAATGACAAAGGATGAAAGATACTCAGCCATTGAGCTGGCTTTCAGGCACTGACACAATGTGAAATTTTCCACATTGCCTTCATATAAGATCTCTTAAAGGAAGAATGGAGAGAGAACTGGCTACAGAAAGCCCTAACCGGGCCAGACCTGGTTTTGCTTTCACAGTCCCAGGCTCTATATGAAACACCTCTATGAATGGATTGGTTTTCTCCTTCCCATTGTTTTCCCATCCTTACAAACACCGTAGAGTCACTGAGCAGAATTACAGACGGTGAGCATGGTTGAGTGAGTAATTTTACATATGGGAGGGCCTATCTCATAGGAAGGAAGCCAGCTCAGAGTTGGGTGTTTGGGTGATTTTTGTTTGAGGCATATCATACAGTCTATGAGCTATAAAGCAGTATAGAAACTTCTACCCTGAACATATTACAAATGAATTTTTTTCACATTGGGAAGCTGAATCCCAGTTGGGTCTTGAGGTTATTATTCTAAGGTCATCTTTCCATTTTTTGTTTAGCATTACCATTTATCCGAAAGATTGAGGATACTTAAATACACCCATGAGGGGCATTCCTTCCTTCCTTCATAAGAATATAAATATTTTTGCAGTTTCTCTGGTTAACGTGGCTTTAAAGCAGTTCCAATCACTTCTCCCCCAGCACACTAAGTACCTGATTTGTTAGTGGTGAAGTGAAATAGCATTTCTTACAGTGACATTCATGCTGGAGCTACATTAAAGAACCTTAGCCATTACATTCAGATAATTATTATTAATATGATATTTTTCTATTCTATTTTCCAGTCTACAGTTGGATAGTTTTAAAGAATCCTCCTGCTTGTATCTCTTTGAGACACAGTTTCTGCTCTAGTTGTGTAGTTAGATCCAAACTTTGTGTTTAACCTGGAAGTTCCACCTAGTGAGAGAATTACTTTACCTATTGGGGACTGGCCTAAAGCTTTCACGTCTTCTGAGGCAGAAAGGAAAATGGAATGAACAGCCATTGGGAGCTCCTGTTTTAAGAGGTGTCTAGTTGATACAGACATCTGTTTGCTTTTTACTGAATGTTTGTAACTTGGGGGTCACATCCATCATGTGCTTCTAAATACAGAGGCGAGTATCTGGGTTTCATGGGTTGCTAATAGCTACAGAGTTTGACTTGAGTACTCCCACTCAAGTAGGCTGTTAGCTTGCTTCTTGGCAACATTGTGGACATGTGAAAAGATAACATGGCCTTACTTAGAGCAAGAACAGTAGACGGATGATTCAGCTGAGGTCAAAGAATAACTAACTGGTGTTTGGTACCCTTAAAGCATTAGCTGCTTTATGCTGTGGACCCTCCACGTGTGTCCTTCATCTTTGCCAGCATCCACTGAGGTCCCTTTCCATATCCCTGAGTTATTCAAGACATAGTAATAACCTTTAACCCATCTATTGAATGGCCTTTTCTTGGAAAAGATGAACAAAGCCTATTCATCCATGTCTGGCACCAAGAACAAACTAAGAAGATGACTCCACTCATTTAGGGTGGTAAAATCAAGAGTTCGCTACTTGCTTACTTGCAGCAGCACGCATAAGCTATTTCTTAGAGAAACATGTGTGGTCCCAAACACTTGCACCGCTGAAAACTCCTACCCTGGTCTGGGTAACAAGGTGGCAGCAGCTGCACAGCTGGAGTCCCCTTTTAGTAGCTCTCTCACCCACCGTGCACTCTACCACTTCCCAAGACCACAGTGAACTAAGGCAGAATCACATCCCCAAGGGAAGAGTAGGCTGTAATTTTACTAAGGACTACCTACCCATGGGCCTGATCTTGGGAGGATCTTGTGTGATCCATCACAGCTGGCCTAATTAAGATGTCGTAGGGCAGAGGACAGCAATCCACAGCACTATCCAAGTGCCTTGTTTTCTAAGTAAAATCCAATACTTCACCATTTTGCTAAGAAATTTTTACCATCTCTTGCTTTTTTAAACACTCCATGCTTAGTCTGGTATTGAGTCACTACTAAAATGTACGATGAGTGAATAAATAAATGAATGCAACGGGTCAAAATTTCTATAGCGTGCTTAAATGATTACCCTGTATATCCAAGTAACTAATAAAACCGAATTCACTGTGGTCCACATGTGGTCATAGCCATTGTAAAACTGGAGATTTTGAGAGCTGCCGTAGGATGTGCAAATGGAAAGTGTGTGGGTGGGAGAGGGACAGGCCAAGAAGCCAGAGCTGAGATCTCTCGGCCCTGTCATTAGTACATGATTTAAGGGCACCTAATGGATTCTTTCCCAGAATAAGGCAATCTGGTCCAGGTGTGGAATCTCTCATGGCCACATTCTCATAACAGATGGTGATTAGGCAGGCAGACTTCCATCTGTATGCAAGGTCGATGCCACAGTCCATATTCTAGGTCCCATTTTAGGCTCAAGTCACTCATTTCCCCTACATGCTTATAGATGTGTCTGTCATCGTGCATTGCCTGCATCTGAAGAAAGCTGCCAGCTGCTTTTGTTCAAAATCCTTGTCTCTTCTAGGGTAGGTACATTCAGTGGCAGGTGTAAACTGGGGACAAGGGCTGAGTCTCCCAGCCTGTTAGTCCCCTTGCCTCTAAAGCTTGGATCACCTGGGCCTTCTGTTGCATATTCAGTGAGAGCTGACCCTTCTCCTGACTAATTTCACTTTTTTGCTGTTCTACAATGTTGCAGAGATCGCTCCTTAAATACTTCTATGGGAGTCTCTGAGTCTTAGCAGAGCTTTCCTGGGGCAACCAACTTATAACAATGTTTTTTTTTTTAAAAAAGACATAGGTTAGGAAATATAAATATTTGAATTAAACATTTAAATATTGAAGATGTTTTCACAGGGGTGAATTTCGGAAGGAAATTAGATTATCTACAAATATCTTCCAAGGCTCCCAGGATCACTCCTTCATACTCCACTGGCTTTGATTATTTAGGACATGAAGCCAGAGACTCCACCTGAGTAGTGGGTTTTCTACATTGCTATGTAATGGAGGCTACGCAGTCAGGCACTATGATGTTTGTCTTCCCAGCACCAAGAATGTGGAAGAAGGAGGATCCCTGGTGACCATTCTGGGCTACACGGTGAGCCCAAAGTCTGTGTGGGTTACACAGAGAAACTTTATCTAAAAAAGCCAAGGGCTAAGGATGCAGCTCAGTGGAAGACTACTTGTTTAAGGCCTTGGGTTCAATCACCAGGACTTGAAAAGAAATGGAGGTTGAACTTATTACTAGAACTGTGTGAAGCTGCCATAGCAAATGACTATAAATGGTGGATAGTTGTTCTAGCATGTTCTTCTCTCTGGGAACTTGATCAGAAATGCTATCCCCTGCTCTTCTCTTGGCTGCCAGTATTGCCAAAAATCTATTATATTCTCTGGTTCCTAGACCCATAATCTTAGCCTATTGCTTTGTTATCACATGTCCTTCTCCCTTAGTGTGACTCTCTCCATCTCTTCTTGTCTAATAAGGACAGCAAGAGTACACAATTGAGGTTCTACAGAGTATTGCTCCTTCCTAACTAATTCCATCTGTAGCCACCTTGTTTCCAAACAGGATTATATTCCGAAGTTCTAGGACAGAGTGCATTGTGGAAGGATGATATTCATTTTCATCCTCTGGTTTGTGTAATATACTACAGAACATGCATACCCAAGAATGAAGATGATGGTACTTCAGTGTAACTGTATTTATTTATTTATTTATTTATTTATTATTGTTATTGTTTGTGTAGTTGTATATGGCACCTAGTACACAGCATAGTGCACATGTAGAGGTCATAGGACAGCTTTGTGGAGTCTGTTCTCTGCTTCCACTTTTAAGTGGACTCCTGGTATTGAATCTATATGATGATGTGTGTATGGCAAATGCCTTTACCTTTGATCCTAAGAAGATGCTTTTATTCCTATCTTTATTGCAATGTTGTGATGCCCTATACCAGTTATAACATCACTTATTTCCTCTCTGCTCCATGATGAGGAAAACTAAGCTCACTCAAGATTTCTTAGAGCTTCATGAAAGATCATCTTGAATCTCACCCTGTAATAAGTGCTGACGAATACTTCTTGAATATTACAATATACAATGTTTGAACAGCAGCAACATTAACACACTTCCTATAGTGTTGAGAGAATGCAAGACCCTTAGCATGTACTAAACCACAGATGGGTACGGTAGCATAAGAAAGCATTACCGTCACTGTTACTGTACCCATTATCTATGTTTGTAAATGAATACGAAGGAGAGTTTTAGCAACTTGAAGGATTCAAAGCTAGCTAGGTCATACTCCCATGATGCACTGCTGTTGTTTAAAGGGATCCTTGACTTTAGGAGCAGGAGATCCATTTTTCTGTACTTGTCTGCCATTAAGTAGACTTACAGCAACTGGTGAAGCACACAACTTAGTTCTTATTTATATGAGGATCATAATCAACACCGAGAGAGAGGCTGGGTTCCTGATAAATTATGCTTTGGAAAGTCTGCTTCTGTTGAGGATCCAAGGGGTCCCTATGCTGAGGCAACCCAGGCAGGAACATAAAATGCTGAAAAGTCTGTGACTCATTCTGTGCCTGTCCATTTATTTTTCAGAAAGACAGTTCTCCCCTTTTGTCATACATTTGCTAGTGGTCAAATGACTTCTTTTATGGACTACTCTCCCTCTTCTTCTTCTGAGATAGCTCCCCTAACACTTCTTTTCTCCTGTAATCTTTTCTGGAAAGGAAGAATAGTACACAGAAGAAACTGTAGTAGGAGGCTGCTTGTTCCTGGCTGCCCAGACTTGAAATAATCACACAGAAACCATATTATTTGCAATACTGTTTGGCCCATAGCTTAAGCATATTTCTAGCTTGCTCTTATATCCTAAACTAACTTATCTCAATTAATCTGTGTATTGCCATGTGGCTGTGGCTTACCGGGTAAAGTTCTGTTTGGCATCTGTCTCTGGCAGGGCTACTTGGCTTCTCCTGACCTCACCTTCTTTCTCCCAGCATTCAGTTTAGTTTTCCCCCACCTAGCTCTACTCTGCTAAGCCACTGGCTGAAACAGATTTTTATTAAACAATGGTATTCACAGCATGCAGAGGGGAATCCCACATCATTCTACCAGCAGCAAAATGAGTGTGGAATATCTTAAATAAAACAACCAATCTAGCTCCCTGTGATGTGACCCATTATATGGTTTTCCGTGTAATCACTTTCATTCTGTCTCACCAGAGACCTGTTGCACTCAGACATCTGTTTGGGCTTGTGCAAACTTGGCTGAAGGAATTCTTTTCAAAGCCATCTTAAACCGTAGAATTGGCTTTTACCAGGGCATGCATACAAGCCCACAAAGAAAGACTGCAACTATTTGTGCATGCCAAAGAATTCCAATGACATATTCACAAAGTAATTCTACCTTGTTCTTCACTGTGGGTTCCTTTTCAGAGGTCCAGATCTGAAAGGGGAGACCTTGAGTTACTCCTGAGCTCTAGGCTCTCAGTGGTAATTATACTCCTCACAGTTCTGCCTATAGGGAGATCCACTCGGCAGATATTGAGTGAGCCACTGATTACATATGAAGAGGAGCTCTGCCTGAAATTCAAGCATGCAGAAAACTGAAGCAGGAGAATTGTAAATTCAAGGCTAACTTGTCTCGGAAATGCCTGAAAATGGGCAAGACTGAAGAAATGACTGCTTAGAGGAACATGTCTCAATTTTCACATTGAAAGCTCACCTCATGTTTGTTTGAACTCCAAACAAGTTTTTGGTTTGTATTGATAATAAAATTGTTAATGGCTATTTTATATTTTTATCTTAGCAATGATGAGAATTTTTAACTATAATATTACATTCTAGACCTTCTTAATCAAACCTTTAGGGTCAGTTAGATAGAAGTACTCTAAATTGTTCAAACTCTAGCATGTAGCCAGAGTATAAAAACTAATGAAACTAATGATTTGACTTATGTGGAGATTATCCACCTCTCTCTAACTTTCATCTTTCTCTCTCTTCATATATGTGTGTGTATGTGTGTGTGTGTATGTATACATAGTATGTATCTATGTGTGTATGCATGTTCATAGATTTACCTATATTATAGAAACTGTATGTAATATTTAGACATTTTCTTTATCATTTGCTATTTAGTCTATCAAACTTGCTACTTAGCATAATGTATGTAGATGTAGACATTGCATATGTGAAGTCCTGGAGGAGGAGGAAGAGAAGATTCTGTGAGCCTTTATTTAAGGGAACAGAAAGAAACAAGGAGGAATAAATGGTAGTGTAGGGGACAACTTAAAATGTCTACAAAGATGGCTGAATTAAAACAAACACATAAACAAACACACCTTTTCTAGCCATGACCACAACTGGGAAATAGATTTAGATTTCTATTCTCAAGTCCCTTCTCCTATACCCTTCTTTATATCAGGAGTATACATCTTTTGGCTTTTGATTGGCTGTGGAGGTGGATTTTTCTTCCACTATGGTAAGAAAACAGAAGAAAGTTAAGGATCCCTCAAACCTTAATGTATGTTAAAAACAATGAGACTTCTGAACCATGAGACCATGAATCCAGAAATTTCTTGAATGAACGCATGGCTCAAGAATTTGTTCTCTGTCTCCTTCTCCTCTCTTCTTCTTTCTCTTTCTTCTTCCTGTCTTTGTTTAACTTCAATTTTTGTTTTGACGTTTTAGACAAGATCTTGCTGTTGTTGTCTATAACGCTCTGGGACTCACTGTGTTGTCTAGATTATCCTGAAACTTTATCATCGTGATTCTCCTACTTTAGTCTCCCGAATGATGGGATGCCAGGGGTATACAATCATCCCTTAACTTGATCATTCAGAGTTTGATAACCCAGGATCTGCTCATGGAGAAACTGAGGCAGGATATCAGTGTGAACGTAGAAGGCAAGATTGTTTTAAAACTATTTTCCCACTCCAGATCCTCTTTTAAGGCTATGGAGAAATTTCCACAACTTATGTCCCAGACTCTCAAATTCTCCTGTTTCTACCTGCTGCTATTTTTCTTTTGAATTGTCTTTTCTATGTTTATATGGTTAGCTAAGTTAGGTTATTTTTGTATAAGACATATATTTAAAAATCATCTAGTATCCTAGGGAAATTACTCATGATTTTGTTTGTTTCTCTTGGCCTCTGGGCCAAGCTCAGGGTAGGAGACTTTAAACAATTTTATTATGTGAGCTCACAAGAGCCTAGGAAAAAATGTGGTTATGTAAGGGATGGGACTAGGAACTATATGCACATTCCCTGGGAGAAGACTTAACAGTTTTTTACAGTTATTCTTGAGAGGGCGTGTGATCACCTGCAAAAGATTACAAGAATCCTGGATCTCTGGAGGGTTCTTCTGTACTTTGGTCATCTCTCTCTAAGCACTTTGCTTGACTTTCTAAAAAAAAAAAAATTGACCTGAGTCTATAAATCACCAGATATTTCTGCCTCAGAACCCATTAGCGGAGGAACAACGATGCCTCTCATTAAGTGTGCTTTGGATTAACTTCAGTCTAAATCTTCTCTGATTACCCTGGACACTAATCTCCCAGGGCTCTCATTCACAGGTGGTGCTTGGGCTCATGGGGCATCAGCAGTTCCTGGCACTTGTTAGAAAAGCAAGCCCCAGGTCCCATCTGCTCAAACACACTCTACTTGAAGGAGCTCTCTGGGTGACTGTTTCCACTTGAGGGACTCAAAGTAGGTTGGCAAGGGTCAGGAGTGAGTGATTCAGGGGAAGATGGGAGCTCTAACCTTTTTGTTAGGGCAAGGCGATTGTTGTATTTACTTTTGAGCTAGGAATATGATTTACAAGCTGAATATAATCCCCGGTATGAAAAATTTGGTTGCTCTAAGCTAACATTTTAATGTTATATGAGCCTTTTTTTTTCCATCCATGTTCTGTAACAGCCTTCCCCTCCCTGGAGCTTAGAAAAGGGTCCCGTTTTCCAAATGCTCGTTTTGGCCATTGGCATGTCACTTTAGTCCTTTGCAGATACAGAGATGAAATCCAGATGCTAATCCATCATTTTGGGAGAAGACCATTTGGACTCTTTATGTCAGTACTCTTCCTTTTCTTATTAACTCTGATCCCACGCTTGTGGTTCTCTTGTTTAACACGTCACTTTATTGTTTAGTCATGGGGCTGGTGATCAAACCCAGGGCCTTGCGCATGTTGTCTGAATGCTCTTTCTTACCTCTGAGTCACAGCTCCTGCTCCTTTGACCTCTTGCTGTGTGATCTCAAAGCGCTTTGTGGGCAGTTTATTAGCTCACTGCAGGCTTGATGATATAATGAAATACCGCCCTCATTCTGAAGCCCTCAGCTTCATAACGTCTGTCAGCACTGAGATAGAATACTAAAAGGAATTAAATAAAAATCAAGAGGCAGCGATGCTAATAAGGTTGCCCAGCAGGGGCCTTTCCTGGGATTACTCACACCCTGGCAGCCCTGAATTTTAAGTGCCTGTTGCAGAAAATGATTCCTTCTATCAAAAATAAGGAGGGAATATGACACTTGGGATAATCCAATAAGCCTTAAATGACCTCTGGTTCTTTAAAAGTAATTTGGCTTCAAACGAGTAAGAAGAAGAAAAGGTAGTTTATCTCTGTAAATCTTATTCTCCCCATGTGATCTATGTAAATGCAATAAGCTGGGTACCCTCCTAGAGCAGACATCTAAAACCAAAGAAAGCAGACTTAAGCCAGGGGTTTAGTTCACTCGTAGCACTGGGACACAGGATTTGTCCCACCTGGGAGGCTTGACTTTGGTCTCTGGTGCATGATTGAGTCCATGGAATCGCGTCTACATACTAATGTGCCCAGAAAGGCACTGTCCAGGTTAGGAAGTGCTACCCAGAGAGCAAACGATAACGTGGAGAAGACCCTGGCCACAGTAACTACTTTATTATGTGGAGAAGGGGAAAGTTAAATGTCTCCAGCCAATCTGTTGTCATTTCCCGCTGTGTCTCATTCCAGGAGAGTGGCTTGAGTTCTTTTGTTGTTGTCGTCATTGTTGTTTTAACAACTAAGATTAATTCTCCTTATAATATCTGTGTTCCAAGATTGCTAACAAGTAGAGACAAGTTCTAGAATACTTTGAACTCTGATATTAGAAGACATGCATTAGATGTTTTTATATAAACTCACAATTGTCTCATCAGCCAATATACACTTATTATCAACTTTATTTTAAATTGGCTGATGACTATTTGGAATATATAGAACACTAAGAGCGCTCCACTAAGGCCAGGTATGTGGTCATGACATCTTCATTCTTCATTTGTTCTTTCATATATCATTCTAGGAATATGTTTTTTAAATTCACAATATGTTAAGAGCCAAGAATAAGACAGAGTAGAACTGACAGCTCCCTACTCCCTAAGGGCTTTTCTACCAGCCAGAGCAGCAAATACTTAAATAAGCAGCAGCCTAGAGTAGAGAATGGTAGAGAAGGAGCTGGGTGCTATGCGAGAGCAGAAGGAGATGACGATTTAGGTCCTTGGTAAATGAGGGTTTTGTTGAATGTGAATTAGCCACAAGGTTTTTTTTTTGGGGGGGGGTGTATGTAAAACTGAAAAAGACAACATCTGGGAAAACAGAAGATGATCATTTGCAAGTAGGGCAGGGTGAGGAAGTTCTTGATTTCTCTTTCATCCTTGTTTCCTTTCATCCTTCTGTCTCATTTTATATGTATAAATCTCACCATGGGATTCTGGACTGGGCTTTGGCATCCTGCACACTGGAGCCATTGGACTCCTCATACTGTGACTGACACCAGAGGGCACTCCTTAGGGGCACTCCCCAGCCTCTCCGAGGGATTACTATGTAGTCCCTTGTTAACTCTGCCTCCCTGGAGGCAAAGAGAAAAGAAAAGATCGAAAAAGGGGAGTCTTAGGCAGATAAAGAGGAAGTCCGTATTTAAGTAAGAGTCTTCATAATTATTTGTTCCAGAGGAAATCCTGGCTGCACCATTGATTTTTATGTTTCTGAAATCACCTGCCCTTTTCAAACAGATCTGTGACTTACCAACACTTTTGTAAATATTTCCAGTGAGTCAGAAATGTACTAGACCAAGCATGATGGGGGACAATGGATGATAAAGGGGAGCCAGGTCAGGGAAACAAATGTGGTGCAAAATAGGCATTGTTGTATGGATTAAAGCCACCAAGGGGCCTTGCTCATCTACAGGAATGTGTCCAGATAGCACATGTACTGGGGGACACGAAGAACAGAGCCCCTGCTTGTACATTGTACCTGCCCTTCCCATCTCCCTTCTCATTAGTCAAAGGGTGTCCCCAGAGAGTCAAAGTGGCATTGCCAGTTGCATCTGGATATGGCTTCCCCTGTGGCTCCTGGTCCAAAGCCAGAATGCTTTGATTGGCCGGAAAATCAGGGTGTGAGGCTGGTTGCCCTGTCTAGATCATGGCAGCAAACATGAAGAATTTCCCAGGCATGTGACTGTAGGCCCAGGTGAGAAACTGCCAGTTCCCAACTACAGCTGGTGACACGGGAGGCAAAATTCACCACCAGGGACTCAGGGATGGATGACTTTGAGAGAATCAGAGGAGCTCTCCAGAATATGCTCTTAACAATTCCCAAGGAAATATGAATAGTTCACATATTAATGATAGCACACATTTGTAATAGCCAACAAAACATATGCATGACTTTTGGTGCTGTGCTTACACTTGCCAACATTTGATTCTAGCAATGCACTAAGATATGTGTATACCCAGTCACTGCTTATTAATGGTGGAAACACGAATGTAAACTCAATTCCCATCAGCAGAGGACTAGTGAAATAAACAGGTATCAGTTTGAATAATGGGTGGCACATGGAAAAGAAGGAAGAAGGTAATTAATATTCACCAGGCGTTTTGTACTTGTGTATATGAGGTCCACCATTTGTTGGCTGTATGTGAGATGGGTTATTTATTCTTGTCTAATATTCAGTCACCAGAAGAAAGGGCTAATTTTTATATCTCCATCTGTGTAAATGTACCAAAAGCACTCCATTTATGCCTGTTATGAAGTAACTAATCAGCCCCTCCACCTTCATCACATACTAGCTCACCTACATCTTGTTACACCCGACCTACTGAGTGATGACCAAGACAGGGAAAATCCCAGTGGCTTTCAATCTCCTGGCAACTGACCAGTGGTTCTCCACTTCAGCTTAGGCTGGTTACGTTTTCAGATACTGTGAAGATAGCACAAGCCGTTTTGTCTCATGACAAGATTGTGTCTTAAAAACTGCAGTGAAATGGAATCCTGGGCAGAATTTAATATGTATAAATATAATATGTATAAATAGAAAGCCTTGGATTTGGTTAAAACAAAAAGAAATCACTCAAGTGTAAGAAAAATTATAAAAATATTTAAATTTTTTCTTAATTTAAGTGTAATATGAATTACATGTGAACTATGACTGTTAAAATTTTATTTGATATTAGATTACAGTAAAATTATCATAATGTCTAAAACGAGAGGCGTGATATTTCTTCTTTTGTCCAACCCTAGCTAATTGCATTGAAAAAAGTGTTTCATTTAATAATGTAACTCAATTTTTAGACACACGTGGAAGATTTGTAGTAGGAATAAGCAATGGTCAAATGAAAGGAGCTTTATGAGTTATCTTAAAGGAGTGGAGTTTAATTCCAAGATAATATGAGATTGTTGGTATGACTTAAGGAGATGAATAATGGGGTCATAGTGTCTTTTAACAACTCTGCACTAGACAGAGTAGTGAAGGATCTGAGACAAGCCAGGAAGCGATCACAACTGCCCAGTGTGGGCAGAGGGCAGATAACGCTAGAAACCCAGCAAAGACATATTCAGGAGAAGTTGATCAGACATGAACATAAGACGATGGAAGTTGGAAAGGATGATATCATGGGAATTCTGCAATGAATGTTCTTATGTTCTTTGCATGGGTTGAATATTGTAAATAGAAAAAGGTACACTTTACTGTGTGTGTGTCTGTGTGTGTATGTACAATCATAAGCATCAGGAAGTGAGGCATTGGTGGAGAACCTATCTGTTGTTATGTCTAGAAAGAAACTAAAGAAGCAAAATCTGGCTTATAAACTTATAGACTAGTCGTTCTAAGATGGCCTGGAGTCTGTCATCTATCAAGGTTTTAATGGAAGGGACTGGAAAACTTCTTACTTAACGTAGAGGAACTTTTTAACATACACCCATCACTGCTTCAACTAAGTTAATAGTTGTTGCAACCTTATTTAAATCTACTGCTTATTTTTCTAGGCAATTCAAATTTCTTAGATATTTTCTTGTTCCCCCTAGCATCCTATAAATGTAAGTCTATAATTTTGCTATTATTATTTTGACTGAGGAGAAGGACTATAGGTCAAACTTAATTGCTTGTGTGTTTCTATGTAAACATATATCTTTTATAGCTATATTGTAGAACTATCAAGGAAAAATAAGAAAGCAGTGTGGTTCACAAATACAATATGTGTATCTATTTCTGCTATGTTGCCATTTTGATGTTTCTTTAAATACTTGGTTTATATGTGCATCTCTAGCAGACTGGTGACCAATCTGCACATATATTTGTGAATCATTAATTTTTTTCTCCTCTATTGTATATATCAAGGCAACAGTTTCCTCTCTCTCCTCTCCTCCCAGCTCCTCCCCATTTCCCATATCCACTCCCCATCCCTGTCTCTCTTCAGAAAAGAATAGGCCTCCAAGAGACAACAATTAACATGATAAAGCAAAATATAATAAGACAAAGCCCTCACAGCTAAGCTGGGCAAGGCAACCCCAGCAGGAAGAAAAGAGTCCCTGGAGCAGGAGAAAATAGAGACACAAATGTTCCCAGTGTTAGGAGTCCCACAAAAGCCCTTGGCTAACACCATGGCACAAATGCAGACGAGATCCATGTAGGCCCAGTGCTTGCCCTTCAGTCTCTGGGAGCCTGTTGTGCTCTGCCCAGCTGAATCAGTGGGCTGTGTTCTAATGGGGCCTCTACCCTCTTAGAGTCCTACAATCTTTCCATCCCCTCTTCCATGGGATTCCCTGAGTTCTGAGGGACACAATGGAGACTTTCATTGTAGACTCTCTCTGCATAATGTCTGACTGTGGCTCTCTTTTTCTGCTGCCAGAGGAAGCATTTCTAATGATGACTGAATAGGATATCAATCTATGAGTATAGCAGAATCTTTTTTTTTTTAAACAAGTAGTGATTGATTCTACCGTAGGTCTCTGGGCTATCCAACCTTCGTTCCTGGCCATTCAGGCAGTATAGAGCATGGGCTCCCTCTTGTGGAGTGGGCCTCAAGTCAAATTCAGACATTGGTTGACCACACCTACAAGTTCTGTGACACCATTGTCCCAGCACATCTTTCAGTTCGTACAGATTGTAGGTCAAAGGTTTTGTGGCTGGGTTGGTGTCTAAGGCACCTTCTTCCACCAAAGAGACTCGTATGTAGGGGTGCAGGCTCCATGCAGGCAACAGCTCGACCTCTCTATATTCAATGAGCTGTATTGTCCTTGGCTCTGGGGCCCCACTGTCAGTGTATGGAGGGCAACCCTCTTTCCTATCATATCCCTGGGTTATCTGGGGAGCTCCTTGGAATCCACTCAGTCAACAACTCAGCCAAATGCAACCCAGCCCTGACACCGGAAGCCTGGCCTGGCTACAAGAGATGGCCAGTTCAGACTCCGTATCCTCCATGACGAGGATTCTTCACTAGGATCAATCACCTTTTTACATTCCAGGAAGTTTCCTCTGAGCTAGGTTTCCGCACTCCCCCCAAAAGATCCCAATTTCCAGCCATTTCTCCCTGCACTCTCTTCCTCCATCCCCATTCATCTCTCCTGCTCCCAGCCTCACCTGCCCCAGTCCATCTGCAAAACCCATTTTAATTCATGTTTGATAAATCTGATGATGTTGTTCAATGGTATAGCATGTGCCTAAGACATAAAAGGGCCTAGGTTCAATTCCCAGTATAAAACAAAAATAATAGAACAAACAACAATAAGAACAACAAACACACAAAAATCCTTACATATCTTTGAAGATTTTGTGCTTCTAATGATTGTTTTCTTTCAATATTTCATTGATTGTTCTAAAATTTACTTAAAATATTTATCGTTTATATTGTATACCATATTTTGCTAGGAAGAAGATCTTTGAGTGCATATTTTCCTCCACTCACTATTAATGATTTCATCAATTGGTTAGAGTTCCAAAAGGTCAATTGTTAGGTAGAAACAGTGGGGAAAAAATGTGATTTGGATAATGTCATTCACTCATCCAGTAAGATCTGGCTTGCTCTTTCCTTCTGGCTCATGGTCAATGTGAGAAGTTGACTTTCCACATTGGCCATTTTAGCTTACCCACATATGACAGCACATTTAATCTGTGTGAACAGGTAAAGCATAGTAGGTATATAGAAATGGAATAACTATTTTACTTTAAGTTTTTTTTTCAAGTTCTCTCATCTCTTGGTTTGAATGTCTCCTTTTTCTCCAACCCTACCAAGATATAGTTACACTTTGGCTTTTAAGTTTTCCTATTCATATATGTTACTATTCATAGAAGAGAATTCATGTTGGTTTGTCTATGTTTTAGCTCTTCTGAATTAGTATCCGGGAAGAGGCCATTGCAATAACAGATTGGCTTCCAAATTGGATCGTCATTTTAGCAGTCATTTGAAATCTCATTTACCACCGACAGCCACTGCCAGTTACCATAACAAATCAATTTGTGTGTCCTAACGCTCCTCAGGCCCTCTTCGGTCACTCATGAACAGGTTGACTACAGCTGTCATGATCAACCACTCCGTAGAACTAAGCCACCAAGTCTTTCGCTCCACGATGTTACTACTTTGATAATTACTAGATCATCAAAGACAGAATAAAATCCATTTAAAAAATCTCAGTCATCAAACACTGCAGACCTCTCTATGACTGGACTCCAGGAGTTTGATTCAGTGCTTAGCTGTGGATCTCTGCATCTACTTTAAAGAGTTACTGGATGGAAGCTCTATGATGATAATTAAGGCAGTTATCAATCTGATTGCAGGCAGTTAAGGCACCAACTCCACTATTGCTTAGATTCTTAGCTGAGGTCATTCTTGTGAATTCCTGGGAATTTCCCTAGTGCCTGGTTTCTCACTAACCCCATAATGGCTCCCTTTTTCAAGGTATCTCTTTTCTTGCCCTCCCTCTCTGAGGAGCGGATGTGGGTGGAACGGGGAGAAGGTTGGAGGAACAGGACAATGGGAGGGAGAGGGAACTGGGATTTGTACATAAAATAGGATTGTTTGAAAAATAAAAAAAGCAAACAACAACAAAAAGAAGCACTGCAGACCTTCTAAGGAAGGGAGAAGTTGCCATTCTTCCTGTCTTCAGGAACACAGGAGATGCGTTTACTTTTCAGGTTATTGAGTGATGGTGAATAAACACTTGGATAAGGCATGGAAAGGATTACTGAGCAAGATAGTTTTACATCTCGGACTTTCTCACTCTAAATTCTGATAATGCTTTGTGCTGGATATTTCTTTGTTGTGAGGACCCATCAGTGTGCCCCAAGTGGTGAGCAGAACTAATGGATTAGAGTCCAGCTTCTCAGGGAAGAACATTCTTATCTGAGACATAATTCTTGGTAAGATTGAATTAGAAAGAAGAAAGGATAGTACATCTCTTGCTGGTTTATTTTTTGTCTGTACCAAGTTTTTCTTTTCCCCCACCTAACCTATAATTCTAAATTATCCAAGCAAAATAACTTCAAAGAGGAGTGGGCAGGTATTCAGAACTGTAAATGAAACAAGAGATTTTATTTAAGTGTTTGTCATGAGCTTCCTCAAATTGTCCTTGACTTTATAATAAATCATAGTATTTATTGAAACTTGGTATATACTCTTACATTTGCATGCATTAACTGTTAAAATATAAACCTATACAGTGGTTGCTATTTTTATCATCTACTTTTTAGGACAAGGAAGTTATGGAAAAGAATAGTTGGGTGATACATCCCAGATCACACACCAAATAAACTGAAGGAGCTAAGAATTGAGTCCAGCCAGAATTATGACACCTGAGTCTTTGCTCCTTGTCATTCCATCATGTAACATCCCCTTTGTACACTCTAGGCATGTTTGTTTCTGACCCTCTTATCTGCTCTACTAATGCAGGTCTTTCTTAGTGTTAATATTCATTCTATAAATGAGAAAATGAGGGGAAATGAGGCTTGCTAATTCATCTAAGTCATATACTCATGAAGTAGAGAGTCAGGGATTTCAATGGATTTTATGTTTTCCATTTTTCTTCTTCTTCTAGTCTCTTTCTTCTTTCCAAGTGTACAATGATAATATACTGAGTAAAAAAAAAATCACAGGAAGAGTGAGTAACCAGGTTCACACATTGGAACAGGAACACACACACACACACACACACATATATATATATATTTGGCTTTCATGATATCACAGAAAGAATGTTATAAAATACACATCTAGTTTGTTTAATTGAATATAAGCTGTTTTATTTTTGATATGCAACCTAATATCTACAGTTACATAGATTTTATTTAATCCTTTTTAGAATTTACTTTGAAAAAATATCTTTTCTCATTTTATATACCAATCCCATTTCCCACTCTGTCCCCTCCTCCGTTTCCTACACCTTCTCCCCCACCCAACCCCCCATCCACTCCTCAGAGAGGGTAAGGCTTCCCATAAGGAGTCAACAAAATCTAGCACACTGCTTTGAGGCAGGGCCAAGGCCCTCCCTACTGTATCTAGACTGAGCAAGGTATTCCTTCAAAGAGAATGGGTTCCAAAGAGTCAGTATAAGCAGTAGGGATAAATCCTGGTCTCATTGTCAGTGACTCCACAGTCTGCCCCAGCCGTAAAACTATCCCCCACATTCAGAGGGCCCAGTTTGGTCCTATGCTGGTTCCTTTGCTGTCAGGCCAGAGTTGGTGAGCTCCCATTAGCTCAGGTAAACTTTTCAGTGGGTGTACCCATCATGGTCTTGATCTCTTTGCTCATATTGTCACTCCTTCCATTCATCAAGTGGAGCTCAGTACAGTGCTCTGCCGTAGATCTCTGCCTCTCTTTCTATCAGCTGCTGGAGGAAGGTTCTGTGGTGACATTTAAGACAGTCATCCATCTGACTACAGGGCAAGGCCAGTCCAGGCATCCTCTCCACTATTGCTTAGGCTTTTTCATTTGGGTCGTTCTTGTTTTAAGACAGGGAATTGGGACTTCCTGGAAGATGGGTCAGCAAAAGCCAAGGCACGCAGCCCAGTGCAACAGCTGTGATACATCTTTCTCGAGGATATTCTTGAAAGTACCATGATTCAGCAAAACTCCAAAATCAGGAAAATGTGTTTGGTTTAAAAAGAGATATGGGCGCCAGTCTGTCGGCCTTTTTGTCACTGTGAGACCTCTGACCGAACAGTGGGACAGGAGGAAAGATTCCCTGGAGCTCATGTCATCAGAGGTGCCAGGCCGGCATGACAGGGAGAACAGGGTTGAGCAAAGCTGCTCTCATCACACTGGCCAAGAAATAGAGAATTTCAGGGCTGCCTGGCTTTCTTTTTCACCTTTGACTGCCCCAGCCCGTAAGACGCAGCTCTCCCCTCCTTCCACATTCAGGATCAGTCTTCCCCTTTAAAAATTCCTTTCTGGAAACCCCCTCACAAGACACACCCAGACAAGTGCTTTTCTCATCTCTTAGGCAGGACCCAAACCAACCTAGTCAATAAGATTAACATTTATAGGCATGCTGACTAAAGAAAGTCCGTATTGACCAAAAAAGGGAAAAGTTTATATTTGTCTGGGACCCTCCTTGATAATCAGGCAACAGCGGATATACTGGGAAAAGTTGGGAACCCTGAGAAGACCATACAATGAGAGCCCAGGAGGAAGTGTTTGGATTTTCTATAGGTACAAAGACTCTAGACTATGTGATTGCCATTATCCCTTTTCTTATATCTTTGGTTGTAAACCTAGCTATTTACATTATCCTTAGTTTTGAAATAGTTTCCTCATATTTATTGTAAAGTGTTACAATATTGAAATATATACATGTACATATGAATAGCTATGTACCCATATGTATACATGTGTGAATATATGTATGTATTACATATGTGTTTGCATATGTGTGTGTATACGCAATATACACACTTACACAACATGCTGGGTATTATCTTGAATGATTTTTAATTATGAATTTATTTCACGGAAAAACAATGCTTATAATTAGTCACCCAATAATTTATATTTATAGATAAGAATAAAGTTCATGAGCAAAAATTAAAAATCCTACATTACAAATTCACCAATACAATATTAAGATGCTTGAACTCAGAATTCAGGACTGGTGAGAGGACTCAGTTAATAATATCACTTATCAATAAGACCAACGACCTGAGTTCAAGTCCTGGGACTCACATGATAGAAAGAGATAGTTGCCTGCTGTGAACTGTCCTGTGACATGTGCACATGTAAGTGCATATGTATGCATGGCTGCACACACACACATACACACACACTAAAATGTATAAATAGATAAATAAACAGATGTAAAGTGAAATCTAAATGTGCCTAGCTTGGCTGCATTGCTAACAGTGAGTATAATCTATTATGTGTTAAAGAATAAAGAAGCTGAGCTTTGGGGCTCCTATTGCTTAAAGGTGATATCAAAGGATCTTTGAAACAGTTGATCTCCTCTAGTTATCACTAACTGAGAAGATTCTGCCAGTAGGAAACCTATAGGCTCAAACAATGGTACTTACTTCACCCCATCTCTCCACCAGCAGAAAACTGACAGCTGAAGTCATCAAGGACAGGCTTGCTTGCTGTGCCCGCACACTAGAAACTGCTGCAGGGAGTGCCTCCCTCTGTTAGATTTGCTTTGCAACATTAATAAGATTGAAGAACACATGCACATAGAACTGTTTGCCCGAGGTCAGATGATACTGCAAATATAGCCTGATCAAATCTTACCTCCAGTATATATGCCAGGCCCTCTGAGATGGAGCTCAGCAGGCTGGCCCCCAAAGCTGAAACATCCCCACTCACATACTTCTATAATTTGAATCCACTCTCTTTCCAGAATCATTTACAGAAGCACACATGGTTCCTTGTAGACATGCTTGCACACACTGTATGCACTGATGGTTAAAGGCAATTGTTTTATAGAAATATGAGTATTTTATAATTATTATCCTGACCCTTGTGTGTTGATCCCTTTAAAAGTCATTGATGAGATTTTCGAGTTCTTGTGTGGATGAGAGTTTTATTGTCATGATGTCAGACTATTGTTTATCTGTACATTCGGCCTCTCAGACCCATTTTCCCCCCAATTTCTTTCTTGTAAGAGAGTGAAAAAATTCATAGCGGTCTCAAACCTCCCTTTCTAAGAATTGCCATCATAGACAATCACATGATGAGAACTTAACTTTTCTGTTGTAGTATCAGTATGTGATTACATAGGATAGTCACAGAATGGCTGTGTAGAATCACATTGGTATAGTGAAGCCCTCATGGCTGCTATTAAAATAATACTTTTAGAAGTCAGGCTGTGGTGGCACACACCTTTAACCCCAGCACTGGGGAGGCAGAGGCAGGCAGATCTCTGTGAGTTCAAGGCCAGCCTAATCTAGAAGAGCTAGTTCTAGGACAAACCCCAAAGCTCCAGAGAAACCCTGTCTCAAAAACCAAAAATAAATAAATAAATAAACCCAGAGCTATGGAAGTTAGTCAGTAAGGTACCTGCTGCACAAGCATGAAGACCTGAGTTCATATCCCCAGCTGCCTCAAAAAAAATAATAATAATAAATAAAAAACAAAAAACCTGGTCATAGAGACAGGAGCATCCCAAGACTTGTTGAATTGGTGAGTTCTCTGTTAGTGAGAGACCCTGTAGATGGACCATAAGGTTATGGCACTTGTGGTATAAGCCCAGTGATCTGAGTTTGAGTCCTGGAACTCATATGAAGGGAGAAAAAGATGACCACCTCTTCACAGTTCTCCTTCTAGTATCCATATGCCCACTGTGGAACATGTCCCTCTGTTCACACGTTAGTCACACACAGTTAGAGTAATTTCAGGTCATTAAAAAGCTTACGGTGGAGAGCAGTAGAGGAAACCAACTGAGATTGTGAGGATTGACTTCTGGTTACTACACATTCACGTACATACACGTGCACACATACACACAGACACACATGGGTCAGCTGCCAAGAGAGCAAATTCCAGAAGCTATGGAGGTCATCCTTAGGTCTCTAAGTCATTTCCAATGCAAAGTATATCTTGTGTATCGCATCTGTTTGATTCAGTTACCTGTAGTTTTAGTAATGGCACAGCCATCATGATGACTAGCTGGAAACAACTGCGGTGATGCATTTTTTATCACTACTGACATCAACAAGTGAGATGGTATAGTTCAAGTTTACACATCAGTAAGCTTTTATGTTTATGCTCGATTCCTAATACTGTTGGCACTCCTCTGATGGTTATAAAAATTGATCTAGTTTAAAAGATGGCCCAATTTAACACTTAAACTAAGGATATTATGTTGAAAGTTGCAATGACTTACTGTAGATAAATTAGTGGATTTGCAATATAGAATTTCAGCTTTGAGTTTACATCCAGTGTTGCGTTGTCCGTTAGAAGTGGTGTTTTATTTATCAAGAACTCTAGAATACAGCAGATTGTCTGGAGAAAGAATCATGCTTTTCACTACTGAATGCTTTCCAGTGTTAACCGTTGTCTCCATGACTTTGGGATGCTGTGTAATATCTGAGCTTTGAGTGAGAGGCTGACATAGATTAAAGTTTTTTTTTTTCAATGCCAAGAGCCTGCAACTCAGAATGGTTTTAAAGAGATGCTGATTAATGACTAATGGCTTTAAGGAAGAGGGTATGTTTCATCGTAGGATAATCCTTGAGAGGGAAGAGAGATTGGTGTTACAGCGAGATGATTTTCTTTCACCTACGATGCACTTGCTTAGTTTTTGAGCCAGAGTTACAAAGAAACCACTTACTAGACTTAGACCCTTTCATCTGCCACTGAGAGTTTTCTGTAGGAATCTGATGCTCTCTCTATAAAAGCTATGTGCATCCTGTAACTGAAGATATTTCTCTTTGTGCTTCATCTACCATGAAACCCAAGGGTAGATTTGCAGTGACCATGTTAGCTATGTCAGTTTATGTTACCTCTATTTTTGTTTTTCCTTTATACTCTTAAACTCTTATTATAAATGACACAGTAACCGACTCCATTTTTATATTTTAATTTGACTTATATTGTGCATTTCTCTAAATACCTCAAATACTTAGGGAAATGATATACGAGACTGATAAATAGATTTATAAAGAAATCATGTATAATGACTTGGCAAGTGAATATTTTCTAAGTAAGTGCTTGAAAGTTCCATGATGAGCAAGTAAGCTTCAAAATCCATAATTGACAGAGACTTCATATAACTACTTCTTACTTACTACATCTAAGTACTTCTTACCTAGCTGGGTCTGCATTTTAATAATTGTCAACCCCATTCCTGAATCCTTGTTTTCAAAGTAATCACTAAGATACAGTACTTACTAGATAAAAATGAGAATATTCCTTCTTTAGTACACAACTATACTGTGTTGGAAGTGAAACTTATTGAAATAAGACCATCAGATACATCACAATGAGGTTGCTTATCTGGAAATACATTAGACACCAAAATTATGGTACGTTGATTTGCTACTTTTTAAATATTAATTTTACATTGCTTCTACAGTGGTAAGAAAGTGATTATTTCTTTTAATTGATCACTGACTTGAGATGCAAAGAATATGTGTTGTGTTCTGGGCAGCACAGGAGAAGGACCTGAATAAATGGATGAAGCAAAGTATAAAGTTGGCAAATCATTATAAAGTATACCTAATGACATTGCTAGACCTAAAAAACATAGTCTGGAAAAGTTTTAAATCTAAATTGAAGTGATGAGCTCTTTCAAATATTGAACTTTAATATGTCTACTGTGCACCTTGAATATACATGTGGCTTTTAGCAATACAAATATACAAAGGCAGGGGCCATGGGTTCCTTGTACCAAAATACATTTCACCATACTGAAAGATTCTAAAGACCTTCCTGAATCCTGTATGGGCTGTGGCTTTCTGCCAACTTGGATATGACCACCTGTCTATGAAGATATCTCTGCATTTATCTCATAGACTATATTTAGTGCAAAGTCACCCTCTGGAAATATTGGGGTGAATTTAGACTGTCACTTAAACTGCCTCCCCCTTGTTCTAGTGCTGAAGCTAGACAGAATGTAACAGAGAACTGAAGCCCAAGAAAGGGACCTAGTGGAAGGAAGGTGACTCAAAGTGAAACACTGTTTTACTGATCCCTTCCATCCCCCACCCCACAACAATTCCAGAATTACTCTCACAGCTAAGTAATTTTATAATAAGAGACTATGGATGAGAGAGAAGTTGGACTGACTTGTACATTCAATGGCACAAACACAAGGAGTTTTATATCTTAAATGCGTTGGACACTGGATCATGCTATAGTAGAGAGCTGATGCTAACTCAGTCAAGCCAGAGGAAGAGAACAGGGCTGCAACAGCAGTCCCTGCCAGCTCTCATGTTCCTCCAAGAACCCAGGAACTTCTTGAAACCATTTGTAGTCTCTGCAGACTTCTCCCTTTCCTGGACATGAAAATACCCCAGGATTGGTGCTAACTAAAACAAGTCTATCCCATCTACCTGTTTACATTGACCTCCAGCCAGTCCCTGAGAAGCAAGCAGCCTGATGGGATGGCTCCTTGTCAAAGAAGATGGTGGAGATGCAAAAAAGAAGGAGTCTGCTGGCTCCAAGTCAGTTTATTACAGGAGAGGGGGGTCACGTAGATTTGGTTGCAGATGTGCAGGTTCTTTAATGGAGAACTCAGCTGTGGGCTATTAAATCCCGAAGCCAGCAATTGTGAAAGCAAACTGCAGGATAAACTATTCAGTTTTCGTCTTGTTTTTCAGGTATTTCCCTTTCTTGTTATGCATTGCGTATGCTAATAATACAACAGATTTGCATTTTTTGGAAAAGCCTTAACTTGGAATTGAAGGCTTGAAAACATTAGCTCATAGAAAAATGGAGTTGTAAAGTTAAGCATCAGTAATGCTTCACTTAGGTAGAAGTGGGTTAATTAATTCAATGAATAAGCAAACACAGGCTTTAAAAAAAAAAAAGAAGACAGGCAAGGTGTTAGTCTGCAGAAAGATAGACAAGTTTCTTTCCAGACTAATTAAGACCTAAGAGGAAGGTGTCAGTGATGCGCTATGGGAAGAAAAGAGAAGAGAGACATTTTACCTGCTATTTTACATATTTTATCAGTAAAGATATATCCGTGCACTGGTAGTTTTAATTTTCCAACTATCTTCTATACTCACTGTATCACTGAATTTGGAGGTGATTTATACTACAGACAGTCTCCATCATGCAGATTAAATAAATAAAGATAGCAGGGTAAATATTACCCTGTAAGTCATCTAGTTAATAACCAGATCTAGGCCAGAGCCTGGGCCTCCTGACTTAGCCACACACTCCTTCCATGGGACTGTGTTGCCACTAAAAGTTCTCAGAGGACCTCTATTCAGTTCAAGCCACCAGATGTTAGCTGTGTATTGTGTGTGTGTGTGTGTGTGTGTGTGTGCTGCTCATGTGTGTTGTGTGTGTACATGCATGTAGAAGCCAAAGGTCAAGGTTAGAGTTTAAGGTGGTGTTTTCTAATGTTTTTTTTCTACATATTTTTGAGAGTGGGTCTCTCATTAAACCTAGAGTTCACTAACTGGGTAAGTGAACCAGAATGTAATTTTCCCAGGGCTACGATTATAAGTGTGTACTACCAAACCTGATTTTTTTATGTTGGTGTAGGGTATTTGAACTCAAGTCCTCTTTCCTGTTGAATAAACATTTCAGTGACTTAACCACCTCCCCAGAACACTAAACATAACTGTATCTTGATTTCTTCCTCTTTCCTTTTATTCTTTTCCTCCCTTCCACCCCTCCTCTCTTCCTTTCTTTTCCTCTCCCTCAATCTCTCCAGTGTTTTCTGTTGTTCTTCATAACACTGTGACATTCATATAGAGGTTGATTTCTTTGTTGGGGATTTCTAATTTTTAGTTATTAAATGTAATCATGAGCTTCCAAGTTTAGTTTATCACTATCGCATGTGGTATGGCGGGAGCGGATGGTGTAACAAATTCTTCAGAGGATAAATTTGGCCGTCATGTGAAGTGCTCAACACAATCCCTTGTACCTTGTGACACCTAAGTATCCACTAAACAGCAGTGGCCTCTGTTGTGTTGTTGATTTGCTCAATAAGTAATGATGAAATAAGAACTTTAGTAATGACAACAGTCTATCCTCATTTCAAAAAGGAAGGAAATGGAATTCTAGGATATCTGATTTGAGATAAGCATAGGTATTCTAACATCAACTGGTTAGGGAGAGTTCTGGGCAAATGCCAGTTGATTTCAATACCTTTCTTGCAAAAGAAAATGTTTTCAGTGGGTAGAAGAATACATAGCTAGAGATGAATGCTCTAATTACTTATATGATTGCGGAATCATAATAGGCATTTATTGGAGTGGAGGGCCTCTATTTTATAAACATGGTGAGAAGTTTCTTTAAAATCAGACTATGACAGGAGAAATGTCTTCAGAATTGGAAAGGGAGAATTCTGAAGCTATATCCATTAGGAGAAACAAGAAGTCAGGGCCTGAGTTTAGGAAGACTTTAGTTATTACTTTTGTTCCTGGAGTCAACACAAAATGTGTGCAGGCTCAGTGGAATGAATCCTCTACTAATGGATCAGGGGAGGCTGCTTTCCCAGTAGTGACACATCTTAAATCAGACCTCACCCTGGTTGCTGACATGCTCTTGGGTTTAGACCTGCGTTGGAGATGAAGCTCCATACCAAATGGTGCAATTGCAGTTTAGTTCTAGAAACAGTGGCAGAGTGAAGGCGGAATAGGTCAGCATCCGTTTGGAATGCGCAGCGCTTTCTCACAACACTCAAGCAGGGGAGAAGGTTTCTGCTAATTCTCAGAACTGGGAGATCTCTGCTCCCTCGTTTTCACCCATCCCTGCCAGTCATGTCTCTATTCTACCTTGTAAGCTTTGTTGCCTGTTTCCTTTAAATACAGTGTTCCTGCATCTCGGTACAGGCTGTACTCTGATGAATATTTGAACGCTCTATTTTTCTGTGAGATATTATTACTTGGGAAATAGTTGGAGCCTGACCTGAGGACATGAATATAGTAAGCCCATGTAGCATCTCTCTTAAGATTACTCTGCTTATGTCTCCAGCATCTTGGCACTTGGCTAAAGGTTTGCTCTAATAGCGCAGTGATGCCAGTTTCCTGCCTCCCTACCCCCCTGCTTTTCAGTTCATCCTCTTAACTTCCAAGGTGGGCATTCTGCCTAAGAATGGGATAAAGCTGGCACGTTACCTCACAGAAAAAAAAAAAGAATCGTTTTCAGACAGAAGTAGGGGAGCCCGACCCCTTCCTTCTCTTCCCACTCCCTCCATCTGGAAGCGAAGAGAAACAGAGAAATTTGCAAGTTGCCAAAGTTTAATTACTTCTTCTGAAAGTGCCAAAATATGGGAAAGTTTATCCTTCAGTGGAAGGAGCTCAGAGGGCCCTGCGGACATTCACAGCAGTCTGTTTGCCATTTGTATTTTCCTCTTTTTTTCTTTAGCCCCTGCATAGCAAATTTCCACTTCTCCTTTCCGAGAAGATGGAGGACAGATTGTCCCTTGGAGACATCAAAAGGGTGTTTCTGAGCCTTCCACCCCACCCAAAGCTGTGGAGGTGCCTAAATACTTTTGAGTGAAGGTACAGAGGCACAGAACCCGAAAGCCAGGGCAAGCATTTGCGGACATGACGAGGTCTCAGGTCAGCCATTGGCACCTATAAACCACATGAAAACTAACCTACCCCTAACCTACTCATGACAGGGGACACCACCGTATATTTTATAATTGTTCACGCATTTTCTTTTTAAGGTAGAGGGGAAGTAAATACAAGAAGGATGTAGAAAAACAAAAATGGAAAAAAATTAGTATGTAATTGTAGGCAATATCCTCATTAAACAAGTTATCAAAACCACTATGCATTGTTGGGCCACACATATTTCTGTGGCTTATCCTAATTATTTCTCATGATAATCCTGAGGACACATGCTGATACCCCCATTAAATAGATTCAGAGAAAACTACATTTTTATGAAAGGTGTGGGACTTCATTAAAATTACCCAGCCAACAAAGAGCAGAGCTCAAATTCCATTCCATGTCTTCTGACCCCAAGACCAGACAACATTATTTCCTGCACATTCATCTGCCAATTACACAGTGGCAGAAACAGCTTGTGGCTTTATTTACCCGCCTTTTTCTATTTACTTATTGTCAGTATTTGAGCATTTATGTTGACATCTTCTTTTCCAAAAGGAGAGGAAGGATGAGTCACTATCCTATGTGTTAGTTGATTCACAGATGGTGGAGCTCAACAATTAAACTTTTGTATAAATAATTATAAATGGAAACTACTGCTATTTTCTAACTTTTTTTCACATTCAGGACTTAAAACTGGTGGCATAGAGTAAATGTAAAGGACAGATTGCTTATATAAGAATTAAACATTAAAAAAACCATAAGCGGACTCTTTTTTCAGGTTTGACACAAACTTCCTTAAATCAGGAAGGAAATCTTTATTACAGGTTTTCTATCCTGTTGATAGCTCCTCTGAGAGCATGGGAGTCACATATCTCTCCCAAGTCCTCTGTGAAGTCACATGCATTGCTTTTTATTTCTGAAGTCTCTTGTTTGACAAATCGCTGCAGCAGTTCAACAATCATCCTTTGATACAGCAGGCGCTAAGCATGGACTTCTCCATTGCAGGAAATTGGCACAGGAGAAGATGGGAGTAGCTTGTGGATTAGAAGCTGGTTGGACTTCCTATTTTAAGCACCCCCTTGCTTTTCTAATCTTTGATATATGAACTTCATTCTTAACATCACATGAAATACAGAAATTTTCTAACAGGCTAAAGCATTTATGTTGCTAGTCTATGATTGGTCTCCAGCTGAAGAAAGGCTTTAGTTTTGCGGAATGTAATAGAAAATTTATATTGTACAGAACCAGGCACAGATTTGCATGTGTGGCAGACAGGTAGGTGTGTGATGTGGGATGTCCTTCTGTATATGTATTGCTTTTATTGGTTGATGAATAAAACTGTTTCAGCCAATGGCTTAGCAAAGTAAAGCCAGGCAGGAAATAGAGAGTAGGTGAGGTCAGGGAGACAAAATGTAGGTGCCCAAGGAACAAGAGGTAACAAACCATGAGCCTCATGGTAAAATATAAAATAATAGAAAATAGAAATGGATTAATTTAAGATGTAAGAACTAGCTAGAAATATGCCTGAGACATTGGCCAAACAGTGTTGTGATTAATATAGTTTCTGTGTGATTATTCGGGTCTGGGTGGCTGGGAAATGAAAGAGCAGCCTCCATTTACGTGTGTGTGTGTGTGTGTGTGTGTGTGTGTGTATGTGTGTGTGTTGTGTCTGTGACTGTTATATGTGTATGTTTGGGGCTGGAAAAGACTCATGAGTAGGAAAAAATACAGGAAAGTATCTTTGTGATAAGAGCTTCTTGTTTTCACTTTTTCTTTCCTTTATTTTTTCCTTTGATTTAAAATAGATTTTTCCTTACATAATATATCAGTATTATGGTTTACCCTCCCTCTATTCCCCCCAGTTCCTCCTTCCCTTTCTTCCGATCAAGATCCACTCTCCTTCTGTCTCTCATTAAAAACCAAACAGGCTATTAGGGGATAATAATATAATATATTATAATAATAACACATTGGAGTTGGACAAGACAGATGAACAGAAGGCAAAGAGCCCAATATGACCAGTGCCTTGAGCAGATGCAATCAGAGACCCCTTCTTCTGCAACAGATGGGGACAAATAGAGACCCACGTATAGACATTATGCAGTTAGTGAGAGACATCCAGCCCTAAATTGGATATCTCCATCAAATCTCTCCTCTCGGGGCTCAGGGAACCCCACTGAAGAAGTAGCATAATAGAACCAGAGGGAATGGATGGCAGCAAGCAAACAAGACTCTTTAAGTCACCATAATGATCATATAAACTCACAGAGGCTGAAGCAGCATCCACAGGACCTCCAAAGCTGCCCCAGGCCCTCTGTGTACATATTATGGCTTCCGGTTAGTGTTTTTTTTTTTCAAATAAGATTCTTGGGTGTAAGATAATGTTTTCTAATTCCTAAATAGATCAGTCATATCTTAAAGCCTAAGGTCTGATTTTAGAAGCTATGATCATGCTTGTGGGAATGACATATTTGGGGAAGTAGCAACATTCCTTCCAGCTCCCCCTAAAAACCACAGCCATGTTGTAATTTGACCATAGATCCTATCCACTAGAATTTGTCTATTTAGGTGACCCATATTATCTAAAGAGCTTTTGGACATGGTGTATGAGAAAGTTGTTTATTAATGATCTCATACATTCTGTATGCCTACTTAATGGCTCAATGTTAAATGGCGGTTATAGGCTGTATATAAAGGATATCTAGACAAGAGCCTGAGAGCCAGTAAACAACGTTGCTCTTTTGCTTTTACTTTAGGCTCCTTACTCAAGTTCCTGCTTTGGCTTCCCTCTGTGATGAACTACAACCTGTAAGAAGAAATAAAGTCTTTTTACCCATAACTTACTTTTGATTATTGTGTTTATCACAGCAATGGAAAGCAAAGTATGGCAGGAGCTTTATTGATTTGATGAAAAAAAAAATCCCTAATGACATACAATACTGAGTGTCTTCTTGCAGACTTATTTTTATCTGTGTATTTTCTCTAGAGGGGTCATTTTAGGTCTTTTGCCTTTTTAAGAATTTGTTTGTTATTGTTGAGTTTTTAAATTGTGCTTTGCTTTCAGATTTCTGACACTTCAATGGAAATGTTTCTCTAAAGAGATCCAATTATTATGTGAATTTCAGGTTTCTGAAACAGAAGTAAGCAAAAATGAGACAATGAAGGTGTATATTGCCTGAGGCTTACAGAAAAGTTACAGATTATGCACTAAAAAAAAAACCCTAAAAGCATGCACTAAACAAGCATGAGAACCACTCTTAAAACCAAGCACTAAAATCTACATCATCTGCGTTTTTGATAGTATTTATAATTACTCTAATATCCATGATGACACAGCAATCACATAACGCATTTTAATGCAATTACTTTAAAATAGTGATCAGTACATCCCTGCTAGTGTGCAAACAATTATTTAGGGTTCAGGAGAACTTTAGCCCTTTAATCACTGGAGAGAAATACCAGAAATAGCACTTCAAGTCCTAGGTCCCTAACTGTAATCATTACTAACACGTTAAAAAAAAAAAATCTGGCCAGAGTCAGGCTGGGAGCAGATCCAAAGTAGAGTAACAAGTCTGTTCTTTGTCTTTTCCTCCTAATTTACTCCCCAGTCTTAGGTTTTTAAACTGTGGGGTTAAGAGAGAAAAGAAGTACTTGCTTGAACAGAGCTTTGATTTCTACTTCTCTTGATTGGATGCTATCTACCCAATTATCCTCAAATTATATAGTTTGCAAATCTTCACTGGGATGTAAAAATGCTCTCCAGAAATGTAATGGGGGTAGGAGAAGAATAAAGTGAACAATGAACTGCCTTGCCTGAGGGACCACCATGTGATCAGATGCTGTGCTAAAGAGCTAAGCAGGAAGAGATCTGGTAGGCACCCATATTGGATGATGTCGGCAAGCTGAAAAGCATTGCCTAGTGGGAAGGCCAGTTACTGTCAACTTCATCTGGCCATCAAATTCTGGAATACAGGCCAAGTCAGGTTACACTGTTCAAAGGAATCTGATTTTAATGTGGAATCTTATGTCTACATGTTGGCACTAAAGGTGCATATCTTTAAAGAAACCCGGTAAGCTTTGTGAACTCTCCCAGTGCATAAGATCTGGCTTCCCATGGATGATAGTCACTCTGTGGGTTCACTTTGCTAATGTTTCCTTACAAGCAATTGCACTTTGACAAGCATGAGATTGCCTCATAGATAATGATTCAGGAATCACATTTAGTTTACTTTTGTAGGTGTACAGTTTTATTTCCAGTGATGGCTAAGCCAACACATCCTGACTCATCTGTGTGAGGATGTAGTGCTACATTTTCTTTCTGTATGTTGCCTGACCCATCACATACACACACGTGGAATGGTGGATTATTTCTCCCTGGTTCAACCCTGCTTCCCCACTCACCTAATTTTGTATTCCCTTTTAGTTTTTGATCCATGAAATATAGTTGGTCCTGTTCATGTAATCATGTGTGTTGTCTTCAACCAGAGTATGGTCAACCCATTTGGGTCTGTACTCTTAAAGAAAACCAATTTTCTCTCTTTCATCTCTATCAGTTTTTGATAGCTTCTTAGTTAGGGAAAGGACATTGTGCCCACCTACCCTATCTGTGGGGCAGTTTCATACAACGTATTTTGACAATTTGCCACCTTTGTAACCCTCAAAGAGCTACTCTTTCCACTGTCTCACTCCTGACTTCAAGTCCTCCTCCTCTTCTCTACTTGAGTCCAACTTGTGTTGCTAAAATCATTTCGTGAGTGGGAACTGTCCTAGTATGTGGGTGACACTATTAAAAACCATGAAATTTAAAAAAACAGAACCATCCAAACAAGAAAAAGCAAAACATCTGGTTCTCCCTCTCCTAGAAGCTATCAAGACCCTCACATAGTGATGGGTAGAATTTGGGGTCTATGTACCTCCTTTCGTGAGTACTGAGATTTTTGTTCGACTTGTATTAGTACATGATGTCACAGTTGCCTTGCATGCATATGTGCAACTGTTCTTTTGTGTCTGGAAAACATTGATTCCTTAAAGTTATTTGCCACCTCTGACTCTTACAGTCTTTAGTCTCTTCCTTTTCTGAAAAGATCCTTGAGCCATAGTGGTTTGGGTGTGGTATGAATCTAGCATTTAGTGATAACACTCCATGGTCTCTTATTCTCATGTGTGTGTGTGCATTATTAGGGAGTGAACTTAGGGTCTTCCCCATTTAAGGCAAGCACTCTGTCACTAAAATGCATTCTAAGTCTTTGTGTTGTTAATTCTTCATTTTGAGACAGTCATTCTAAGTTACCTAGGCTGGCCGTGAACTCTCTCTGTAACCCAGAAACTCGCCTTGAACTTGTAATTCTACTCTTTTAGCCTCCTGAGTAGCTGGATCATAGACAAAGGCCAGCTATGTCTCTGTCTTTAAAAGTTCCAAGACTGATGACTCTGGCCTTTGTCTAGGAGAGTAATGGATTCAAAGTTATGTCAAATAGGCAGGAATCAGAGGGTAGCAGGGGGATATGCTCAGTGTATTTTACTCACTTGTATAAAAATTTCCTTTTGTATCCCAGTACCGTATACAATGAATTAACATCAATGGGGAATAGAAAAATCATTTTAAAGAGGAAATCACAATAGAGAAGAAACCCAGAGCAGAAATTTTTCATGTTCAAATTCTGTGGAACATTTCTCAGGTCTGGCCACCAGAGAAACACTCCTGTGTACAGCGATGTCAACTTCTTCGGCCCAGGAAGGCTTTATTAGTACTTTATGTATAGGCAGCTGCAAGAGAAAACACAGAAACCTTTAGGAGGGGTTTGTGGAGCCCTATAAGTTGGTTAGCACTCACACTAGTTAATCCCCCCGTCTTTTTTACTGGTGATTTAATTCACTCTGGTTTCTATAACTTTCAGTCCACTACTGTATTAAGGTATTAATATTTTTTAAAAAATATTTTAAGAGAGACCACATTTATATATGTTGTATTATACTGTTATAATTATTCTATTTATTTTATTGCTAGTTATTATTGTTAATCTTAATGTGCCTAACATGGGAGTTAAACTTGATTAAGGGTATTTAAATATAGAAAAAGCAGTATATGGTGGTTTAAAGAATTATCCACGGTCTCTTGTACTGACTGGGGATTAGGAAGGACTCAGGCTGGTTACTATCTCGGTGGACTAAAATAATATTGTATTTTCTCATCAAAATACCTTGTCTCCACAAAAACTTCTCTTTTAAGTAAAGAAAATCCATTAATTCTAACAAATGGCTCAGTGTAGTAAAGAGGGGTCACAAAGGGTGAATTGTTACTACTGTAGTCTTGTGAACAAGGGATGTTTCTCAGAATACCAGACTGGAGAGGGTATATACATAATAATGCAGAAAAAGGCAACACGAAGTAAAGCAAAACCACCAGGAAGCTAGGGAAGTCCATAAGAGCTTGTCAAGATTTTCTCTAAGTGTTCAGTAAATGCCAACAACATACCCGAGTTTTACAGCATGTTAAATGAACCCTATCTCAGATTTTCAAGTTTTCACTGGAATTTTTTTTTTTTTTTGTTCACTGAGACACTGACTCACTGTGAGCCCAGGATGTCCTTGAACTCATTAATGCTGGAATTATAAGTATGTACCATCACATCCAGCCACTTTAACCTTGTTTATGCAGATTTTTTAGATGAGTCCATATTTCAATGAACATGCTACCTGATACAAGTTACAGGAGCAAATAAATGGCAGAGGTGTAAATCCTAAGTACAGTCTCCCCTCCTCTAAGATACCAAAAATGCAAAAACCCAATTGGGACTACAAATGCCTTTTTTCTGTTAGATATTTAATGGAACTATTGATTTAAAAATGACATAAGAGCTTCATTTAACATCAGTGTGTTCTGTGGACCATGTCAGTAGATCTCTTTTGCCACAGTAGAACTGTGGCTGTGGTACCTATGTGTAATAGGTTTCAACACCTCGAGCCATGGGGTAAATGCTAGGAGTCTTGACTGATCCAGCCAACTCACTCTTTCTTTGCTTTACATGAGTTTAAAACTAAGCCTTACATAAAACACCATCAAATGCCTTAAGACAAATTAAAGTATTAGACATGTAGCAAACAAATGGGCTTGAAGTGTTTAGGTGGGGCCTTTAGTTAATAGGCCGTTTTCTTGCTTAGGAGTGAGCCTAGCCTGTGGCTGATCACTGATCTGCCTTAGGAGAAACACAGGAAATAAAGAACTTCCCTGGACTAGTTAGATAATGCAGTTCATTTAAACTTCAGATTCGCAGAGAACTTTAGTCTTATTGTTCCCAATGTCTCCCAGTGTTTAAAATGGAAAAACAACCAATTCTAAATCATTCCAGCAAAACTGACAGGAGAAAGAAAAATGAAAAACAAACAACAAAATATCTACCCACTGAGAGTTTGGATGCAGAGTACAGGAGCGTCGCTGCCACCTCACAGTCTATTGAGACTCAAAGGTCCAAAATGAGGTCTGCTCCCGGTTCCCTAAACACATTTCTCTTCTCCTCTCCTTCCCTGCATCTCCACGCATCTATAAAAATTAAATGTCATGGAGATCATGATATAAAATAGATGTGCTTGCAAACTGTAGACCAATGGTTCTCAAAATGTGCTCCCTGAACCAACAGCATCAGCACCACCCTGTTACAAATGTGAATTCTTAGACATGAGTGAGAAACTCAGGGATGTATTCAGCAAGCAATGTCTTACAAGTCCTCGAGGATTCTGATACAGGCCCACATTTGAAAGCTTTTATGTTTGGAAATCACATTTTTTTATTATTGGTTTATGATGAGTTATATGGTATAGGTGTGCATAGGGTAAGTGACAGTACTTAGGAGTAAAAAAAGATATTGCAGGGCCTCCACAATGCTAAAAATTCTTCATCTTTAATTGAACAGGGATTCATTTACATATTTTTATATTTGAGGGCATGTTCCTCTGAAATTAGCAAACTCCCCAGGTATTGGTCATACCTGACATAAACCAGGACAGTATCTAACTTGCTTTTGAGGAGTCCTTAATGCTGGGGGTATGAAATGTTCCTTCGGTTCTTTCATGCACTGGGAAACCATTTACTTTTCCTAGGAGATGGGAGCTATGTCAGAGTGAAAAGAGAGTCAGGGAGAGATGCATAGGACAAAGCATTAACTTCACATACTGCCAGATACCAGCGCAGTTTAAGCAGGCTATGGAAATCTTTGCTGGTTTGTCTCAGCTCTTTCTGCCCTTACATTTTACTTTTCCTTGGTGATCTAATCAGAAAGCTAATTTACATTTGCATGGCACTTTTATTATCATTATATTATTTTGAAGCTCTATATTCAGTAAGCAACAGTGGATAGAGACTTGGTTCTTATTAGGAGAGCAATCCCATTACACTCTGAAAATAACAGCTACAGGGAACACCTCAGAGGCAGCAGTTTACTGTAAACTTGAGGTTAGTCAACAGAAGGGCAAGACTGCCAAGAAAGTTAATTTGATCTTGTGTCGCATGCATGAGCCACTGGTGTTTAAACTGAGGGACCGGCTGGGAAAGCTGGGCTAAGGGTAGGTCCGAACATATCCGCAAAATGGCCCTGTGGCCTGTCCCCTCTGCTATGAAGGAGTTCAATAAATAAATTCCAAATGGCTAGTTCACACTCAACTCTATTTTTCGTTATGTGGCAGGTGTGAGGGGAGGGGAGAACAATCAAAATAAGCTGGGAATAAAATCCCCATGCTGTTCACAACTTGTTTAAAAGGTGTATGACAGAGGGGAAGATGGAGTCCCTGAAAACCGTGTCTTTGATGGACAGCAGAATGAGTCACCCGTAGGAGTCTTTTCAATATGCTGAAAGATGGTGGTGCCGCTTTGGCATAAGCTTATTTTGAATAAAAGACTTTTTTTTTTTTTAAAAAAAAGCCAACAGGTGCAGCAAGGACACTCTAACCTGCTGAGTATTCTTCCCAGAAGTAGGAGGTCACAGCCACATGGAGATGTCCTCACTGTACTCGGGGGAAAAAATAGTGATGTCATCGTCAAGGGTCACAAGCTAAGACTGGGCGAACCCTGTATAAGCGGACCTTGTTCAAATCATGCTTTCCTGACCACTGCCTCCCCATACAGTTTGGTTTCATTTCCACAGTTGCCTCTCTTTGTTCAACCTGATTTTGAAGCATTTAGGTTTCCTTACCATTTTTGAATTTCCTTTTGTCATGAAGGCTCCCTTGTGACATAAAATTTGTATTAAACAAATCTGTTCACTTTTCTCCTACTAATCTATCTTATGGCAAAAGAGTTCACAGCCACAGCTGCAAGACCTCAAAATACAGAGGTTAAAATGTGTCCCCATCCACCATGTATAGTGAGAGACAGAGAAAAGGGGTTGAAATGGTCTTTGCCTAAATCAGCCTCTGCCCCGATTTGCCTACACTGTGGGTTCTCCCAATCTGATTTCAGAGCATTTCTTCCTCTGCCTTTCTCTACTTCTCTGGCCTTTATTCTTCTTTGTAATATGTAGCTGGCAACACGCTATTTGTTTTCTGAATGTCTGTTTAAGTGGCCAGGGACTTGCCTGCGGCTCTTACTGATGTGTTTACTCCTGTGGTAATATTTGACATGTCGTGTTTTGTCAGGACTGGAAAACAAAAAGAATGAAAAGGGAAATGGGAAGGAAGTTTGCTCTTCTTGAAATAGGAGGCTGGGAATAGGGAGGGCTGGTGATGGGTAAAGAACACGATAGGCTGTGTCTCCGCTGTCTGACTGTCAACCTATCTCTCTCGGGAAATGAAAGAAGCACTCTCCGCCCCATTCTCAGGCTCTTATCAGGATGGGCACCAGGGACCAATCTTAATATAAACAGTCACATAAAAGAAGTAAGTAAAAGAAGGAATCAGGAGAGGAAACTATGAGATTGAAATCCAAATGTTAAGCCTGGGTAAATGTTGCAGGATTCCATCACCCTAGAAGTTGCATCATTCAAGCTAGGTTGATGTCTAGATATCAGGTTCTGGTACAAAGAAAATGACTATAATGGCCTGGAGACTCTAAATCACTTGAATCAATGAGCACTGTGGGAAGATGGGAATATTTATCACAGGCACAGAAGGCTGGAGGTTAAGTAATTCAGAGCTTCCATGTGTGAGAGAAGTTAGCTGCTCTCTGCTTTGATCAGGGATGAAACTGGAACATATACAGTAGGAAACTACAGCATCCAGCATCAGATCAGGAGTATGTCACAAGAGAACGCAGTTACCAAGTAGGATAGCAATGTTTCTCTCACCTGAAAATAGGTTAGCCTGCCCGGACCCGTTGAATTAAAATACATAGCCTAAAGCTCTGTAGTTGATTTCTTTACACATACAGAAGTTTGAGAAGCCCTGGGTGGAGTGACAGTACTCTGGTCCATTATTAAAGGAAACATGAGTAATTAGTGGGTAGCTGAACTTCCAGGTGGGAAAGAGAATGAAAATGCTGGCTCCTAGCTCCTTCTGAATTACTAATCAAAAACAACTTCAGGACAGAAGAATGTAGAACTCAGAACCAGTGATCCAACTCCAGGTAGAGGATTTTAATTTATTTTAACCTTACGTAAATATCTGTTGTGTTCTTCCAGACACTAGGGATAAAGCAAAAGTCCTATTCTATCCATAATGGAAAATATTACAGTGGTCCTGGAGTACGTCTCTGTCATTCCTGGACACACTTGGCATTCCTTATTGCCACTGCTTCTCAGCTCCAGTGATTTCTTAATCCTTGATGATGCCTAAGATATCACAATTCACTCTACCTTGTTCTATTTATTCTATCCAGAGTACATGGAATCTTTGAATTAACACACTAGAATATGTGTTTCATTAATACAAAGAACTCTGCACAAGTTTCTTGATAAACAGTTCTTAGAACAAGATACTCAATGTCTAGTGATCATTGATTTCTATGGTGTAAATTTTTCTTTTGTATCCACTTTCAATGTGCTATTATGATGCCATTGAGTGTGGCACTAAACAACAATGTGCACAGGCTTATATTGTTTGATTTGTATGAGCTTCATTACACAACTACTCTTCAGTACCTAGAACAATGAATGCCCCAGATGTAGATGCTCAGATGGTCTGCTTACTCATTAATGATGTAACGTGGTAAATAAATAGTACTCTTTCAGTATCCTTTACTAAAAGTAGGAGGAAATGTCTGCCTTGTAGGCAAGCAGCAAAGAGTATTGAACCTTCAAAGGCCCACTAAAGTTTGTTCTCTGTAGGTTTCAGACCAGCTGTGTATGGAAGTGACCAGGCATTGAAGGTGGCTTCTAAGGAATGTATGAAATTGTTTCAGGACAAGGGAAAAAAACAATGCTGTGAAAATTTCTGCATGACAATTTGGCTAAAATAATAATGATATGAAGAATAAGGATTTCAGGAGAGGTCTTGTTTTACAAACAAGACCAATTTGTTTACATGACATATTAAATATCCTATTGAAGTGAGTGGGAAGACAATGAAGGAGTCTAAGAACAAGAATAACATTACATTCTGGAAAATTCCATCAGCCAGTAATGTGGGTAATTGTTTCTAGTATTGGCAATACAATGGAGGCTCAAGAAAATGAAAAACTAAAAGAAGACTATAGACCAAAAATCACTCTAGGAAAAGATGTGGTAAGTGATGTCATAAGATTAGAGCATCAAGAAAGGAGAAAGGAGAGCACATCTGAAGGCTGTTTAGAAGCAGATTGTATTTAAGCAATGTGAAGAGTGGATAGAGAACGGAAGAAATTGTGATCTTTGTGTATAGTTGAAGCGATTTGTGTTTACTATGGCTTTAACTGAAAACATTTGGTATACATTGCAAAATGAAATGTAAAGAAAATGGAAAGTGTTATCGATGCTAAGTCAAACAATGACATCCCATGGACTTGAAGCAATCTTATCTAGACCTAACAAGGTGATGGGAATCTCTGCCTGATATCCAAAGAAACAGAATTAGTGCTAAATCATTGACACACACACAATCAGGAAAAAGAAGTCTGTGTTTAGGACTGTAATTCCAGATACTTAGCAGGTTGAGGTAATAAGATCACAAGTTCATAGCCTGCTTGGGGACATTAGTGATACCCTGTTTCAAGGAACAGAGGTGAGTGCTGGGATATAGCAGAATAGCAGAGTTCTTGCCTAGCATACAACTCAAGACACTGAGATAAAACTGCGTGTGAGTGGTCAAAGCAAAGGATTATATTTACATGTCAACAACACAGATAATAGCTCTAGAAAGGAGATGTGTATAAACTGTGAACAATCTTGGGGATTTACATATGAAGAGGGACCAGACAAAGGCAAAGGCATCTGCAGGAAGGGAACAAAATTATTCTTGGAGCAGTGAGAGTAGAAATGGCGGAGGGAAGGTTTGCTGTGGTGGAGGTAGGGACATTGATCTGATTGCAGTATCAATTCCCTCAATCAAGTGACATGAAGGTGGAACGCTGACTATGTCATGGAGTGGTGGTCATTGGGAGGTAAGTTTATGCTGAGTTTGGTTCTGCTCACACTGCAGGGATTGAGTGAGAAAGGCAATGGGAAAAGAGGTGAATACTAAAAGTGAATGTTGTAAAAATTCCTGACCAGAGGATGGAAAAATAATAGCTCAGTGGTTAAGAGCACTTGTTGCAGAAGACCTGAGTTAGATTTCCAGAACCCATATATTGACTAATAACTATCCATAACCCCAGTTCTAGGATATCCAAGAGGCATGCCTGTATGCAAAGCATTCAAATGCAAAAAATAATTAATAATAATAATAAATAATGATAATATTAAATCTGTGGAATTTGTTTAAATGCCTGAGCATTAGGCATACATAAACTAGTTTTGCTTTGCTTTAACTTGCAGTGTCCTGGAAAAACTATGTAGGGTGGCGATATAGTGTAAAACCATTTATATTTCTCCCAAGCCATAGATCTGTAATATTGCCTTATTTATTTTCAAATGGCAAATATTCAATTAATGAATAACTTTATTCTTTTTTTTAAAATAAAATAAATCTTTAATCACAAAAATATAGTATACATATGTGGCAGACTATTATCCATCCTCTGGCAATGGAGGAAATTCTAACAGTGTAGCATGGCTGAACCTGGAGGATATTGAACTAAGTGAAAATGCCCACCAGAAAAGACACATACTGTATGTTTGCAGCTCTATGGAGCAACAGAGAGGACAAATTCATCAAAACAGATAGTAGCATGACAGCTGCCCATGCTTATGGAGAGGAGGGAGCAAGGAGTGTGTGTTTAATGGGTAGAGATTAATTGAGGAAAGATCCAAGAGCTCCGGGAGCTAATGGTTGTGATGGCTGTCCAACAGTGCATGTATATGCCCTGTCACACGGCTGTGCACATAACTTTATTCTTTACTCACAAATTTGTCTTATTTTAGACAATGATAGCATCCCTCTCTACCCCACAATTACCATTTTTGCAAAATATGCTTCAGCTGAAATATATCTTTAGTTCTAAGATTTAAAAAAAATGTTTGCCACCTTCTCTCTCACCTCTTCTGTCACCAAGGTCAGTTGCTTTCATGTAGGAAAGGACTCGTACTGCAATATTCCCTACCAGTAAACAGTAGAAGCCCCTTCTCAAGATCCAGGGTTTCCCCTTTAATCTTCACTCTGCTGAGACAGGAGAACCTGTCCCTCCGTTGTGCCTTTGGCCTTGGTGAGTTAGGCTTGTTCAGAACTAACCTTTGATCTATGGGTTCTAATTGCATTCTATGTAGAAAGTGTCTTGCCTTCACCTACTTTATTGACCTTTTGACGGGAATTTGGGCTCATGTCGTTGGCCAGAATTGATGTTTCCTGGAGTCTGACAGCTGTGGGGATTTCAAAGGCTATCGTCAACAATGATGACCTTTCAGCACTGCTGTTTCCTTTGGCTTTAAAAACTAGACACAGGAGGTTTAAAAAAAGCTGTCCATGCTGCCTCTGATGGTGGGAGAGATGATACCCTTCACTATAGCTAGAAAGATTTTTATGCAAAAAATGCAAAACTTTTTAGTGAAATCTGACATAAAATCCTTTCTATGTACTAATCAGTTATATATATAAAGCTATCCTATAATGAAAAGAGCAACTACAAGAATCATTGTTAATATTTAACTGAGTTGATTAGACTATGATATTATCAATATTGTAGTCACAGTATATATATTGGAAAGACTATGAAAAATGATGTTTTGTGGATTGAAAATGGTCAATTATAAATGCATATGTACATGGAGAGAAAGGGAAGGGGGGTTCAAAATGCAGGAACTCCCATAAACTTCTGTGGGTCAAATGTTTTAAATTTTATTTAATTTCCATATTTCTGTGGGGTAGGAATTGATTGACCAGGGCTTTATCACTATGTTACGCTTTCACATACAGTTTATCATCTCCCCTTGCATATGTTAGGAACTGAGGTCCTGGGAGAATATTTAATCATGAACAACAAATGGAATCACTTCTTCCTTGCACATTGTCCAGGATGCTAAGTCTGATGTCATCGGAGCGAATTTAGGTTCCAAAAGAGAAAGTAAAAACATGTTTGTCTAATCCTTCCTTTAAAACATTGTAGTTTTGGTAAAGACGTGTTGTTTTGTTTCGTTTTTCCTATTTGCAATCTGTTAGGTCTGGTTAATGTGATTTAAAGTCTCCTCCCCTGGCTAGCTCCAGCTTACTACATTTATAACAAGGCCAGTTTATTGAAATAGTAAGAGAGATGGAGTTAAAGCATCTTCCTGAACACTTGGTCCTGGGCCACCCTCTTGGGATTCACTTGTTCGTTTAATTAAATATGTATTTGTGAGCTCCAGCCTTAGACCTACCGAGTAGAAATCTTAGGATGGAGCTAGAGACTCTGAAAGATAGATAGTCAGCATCACCAAAAGTCTGGGGTTTCATTGGCCATCTAAATGAAAGTTAATACTGCAATATGAATACAATAATAAATTTCAGTTACCTCAAATTTGAGAACCACTAAACCATAAACTATGGTACAAAGACAACATCCAGGCTTATTATTCAATATTGGGTCCTTTCTTCTACCAGAATTGAGGATGTGGAATAGCTCTGGATTCATTGGAGTCTTGGGCACAGAACAGTGGTGTTCATTCTGCTCTATAGCAGCTCCTCCATGGGTGATGCTGCATCCAGTCCACTCTTTCAGATGTTCTACAGCTCAGCCCTCCCTTTGGGCTAAAGGTCCTGCTTCCAGAAATGTCAGCAGTGTCACTACCAATCATTTAGCTCCTTAAGAATTAAAATTTGTGACTCTCAGTATCATAAAATGGCATAGACACTTCTATAACTTAGGCATCTGGGGGCAAGGAAACACTGATCTAGTTTGAGCCTCTTCATTCATTCTTTCTATGAAGAAAAATTATGAAAGAATTACAGTGGTCATGTGTTATATGTCCACTATACTGAGACACCCCAATAGGCTCAAATGTTCTTTACTCTCATTATAATATCAAGCATGTTATAGGTACTCAATACATAATTTTAATAGATATAATACCTATTTTTTGAAAGCCTAAAATATCTTTAAATCTACTGGTAACGCACCTGCCAATTGTGTGCAGCCTTAGCGCAGAGATGAGCTGCTAGCAAAGGGCCTCTTAACATCCACCTTCTACTTTCTGGTTTTTTCCCTTCATTCCCACTCATCTCGCTTTTTCTTAATATTCTAAAACTCAATGAAAAGCTCAGCGGAAAACGATAAAGTTCAGATTTCATTAGCTTTTGATATCACTGTTCCTTGGGGAAGAAAGAAAATCACATTTTTTGGTGACCTTTTTAGTTAATTCACGGCTGAGAGAAAAATCACCTTTAGTGTCTTTTCCATTCATGGATAATCAGGCTTACCAGTCGGCATAGACCTGTGGGGTGGGCTGTGCTGTGGGGGTGAAGAGGAAGGGAATATGGGCATCATCACACCCTTTTACCTTGGACTCCCAGACCCTGAGCCGAGGCAAACATGTGGTTTCAGTGGGATCAGTAATTCAGTGGACTCTTAGGCTATGTCAACCACTACCAAAGGCTTGTTGCCCAGGCTTGGGAAGAAAGCCTCCTGGGAAGAGGGATGTTAAGAGGATTGGGCCTGGCTTTGAGAAATGGAAGAAAGAAGCTGTTTCCAGAAGTGGGTGTAAAACATGCAGAGGAACTCAGGATTACATGCACACACAGCAAATGGACAAACTTGATTTCTGCAAGGCTTTCCTTCTGGATATTTCTATATAGCTCAGTCTTCTCTATCATAACCCAATCTTTCTCCTGATCAAGGGTTTTCCAGACAGACTGATATTAGGCACATAATGATTCTTCCAGACAAGCTGGGTCAGGACTGACCTCAGAGAGTTCTTTATTAGAACAGCGTGGTCTCCGGCAATGTCACTTGTTTGTGAATTTCCCACGTGGAGAGGGTAAACCAAATTGGTGGTGTCAGATACAATTCCCATAAATAGAAGATGAAAAGAAAGACCTGTGAGGTCACATCCAGCCTGTCTGGGGAGGATTGGGGCAAGAGGATTCCAGGATGTATCTATTTCCTAACACTCCGTCCAGCTCAGACTCCCGTGTTTACACTTATATCGCGCCTTTCCTCCAAGGAAATGACTGCACTCACGGAACGGTGAAAGGTCACTTGAAATCCGAGTTACACTGACATGCAATAAACCTCGCCCTGTCAGGAAGTTTGCACCGAGACATTGTGAACACTCCTTTGTGGCTCGCACCCCATCACTCCCACTTACCCACCTGTCTGTGCGAGACTGTTCTAAGCTATTCTACACCTGCTGCTCAGGGCCTCCCTTCCCAGACAGCTCCCATGACTTCCCCCGTGACCTTAATTATCACCTCGTCAAATCTGTGTATTTAGTGCGTTTAATATGTCCCCAGAAATCAATTCAACCACTCCATGCACTCACTTCAGTTAACCCTTTCGTCAGTCCCCTGCCTTCTTGCTGTCTCCTTCCACATTCTAGTTTGAAGTGACTCAGAAATAATCTGTCCTCTTATTAGAGCCTCGTAAAAAGGGACTTTGCAACCTGCCAGCTATGTGATCTTTCCACCTCAGAAAGTGAGCTTCAAAATGGCATTAGCTTCCTTTTCTTGTTGGAGCATCGCATGACTGGTCTAAACCCAACTTATCACCTACACTGCTTCTCCTTTTCAAGTTCGCTCTGTGCTTTGAATATTTCCCATCAAAGGGAGCCGTTGCTCTTTCCCTACAGCTAAATCTTTATTATTTTCTGCTTGCCTTGCTATGGCCGCTATGTTCTGTTTTCCTCTGCATTGCACTTCCCCTTTTCCCCTCTGGCTTCTGCAAGCCTTTCAATTTGGACTCACCTGAGAGTTTCCTTAGTGTGTGTGCCTTCCTTGTACCATGGCCATGAATACAGATGATATTTCAAGTGAAGCTGACAACCCTGTTTGCAAATTTCACTTACTTATGGACTTCTGCTGTTTCAATATGTTTATATAGTTACGATAGGTTGATCAAAGACTGACTCCACACTGTGGAGTGTTGAACAATCAGCTGAGACGGGAATAATTCCAGGTCCTTTGGAGTTAACAGATCAAGGTTCAAATCCTTACTCAGGATTTACCGTCGCAAGGTGTTATATTTGTTAACTATGGGAGCTGTAACAACTGATCACATTGTGGCTTAAAAAAGAAATATATTCTCTCATGGACTTAGTGGCCAGAAATTCTGCCCTCCATTTGTCTCCTAACTTTTGGCGGTTATCAACTGTGCTGGTTAGTTTTAATTCTCACCTTGAGAGAACTTCGGATCATCTGAGGAGTCTTAATGAGGAGTTACTAGGAAAGAACTGGCAAATTTGGCCTGCCTTCAGGGGATTGTCTTGATTGTCAATTGAAGGTAACAGACTATCTTGAATGCACACAGCACCATTTTATGGCCTGGGTCCAGGACTAGATAAGACCAGAGGAAGTTAGCTGAGGGGCAAGCAGGTAGCATGGATGTTTTATTTGTCTTCTTCTGGACTGTTGATGTGATGGGACTAGCTGTTTGAACTCCTGCCTTGGCTTCCTTTCGATAATGGAGTGTGACTAGGAACTACGAACCAAATAAAGCCTTTGCTCCCCTCTGTTGCTTTCTGTCATAATATTTTATCACAGCAACAGCAAGGAAACCAGAATACAGGCAGTTGTTGGCCATAGATTCACCATCTCAGCTTCTGTCTCCACATCTAAGGACCTGACTTGCCTGTCTCCCACTGTCTAATTGTTCTCATAAGGACACCTCTAAATGAGTTTGAGACCCACTTAAATCTACTATAACATCATCTTTGGTCCTCAGTTATACCTGGAGAGGCTTCATTTCTTATCAAGGTCACATCCCAGGTACAGATGGGTTGGAAGCAACCTTTGGAGGATGCTGTTTAGCCCAGTACTACTTTCATCAAGACACTTGTTCTACCTAAGCCTTAGTTTCTTCATCTTCAGAAGAATGGTAATGCTACCATTTAGAATTTTTTTAAGAAAATAAATAAGAGTATATTTGGAAAGTCTACAGCATCACATACAAATCAGTACATTTTAAATATCTTTTCCAATTTTTTTCTTGAATAAATCACGTTGGAAAACAGATGTGATCTTGCTTTGCACTAAAATATTAACCACTGATCTAGGGTTAGATTCTTAAATTTAGATAGATTTCCTTCTCTTGTTCTTAAGCAAGACAGCATTAAAAATAATGGAGGGAATGGGATTTAAATAAATCTTCTCGGGACTCTTCTGATTAATAAGTTCATATTGAGCAATCACTAAGTGTTAAACACTGACCAAAACAAACAAGAGCCAGGTTCTTGTGCAAAGTGGGTAATATAAAGTATTATGATAGGTCTATAATGTAATTCCATGTATCTGAAAATAAATCAGAGAGAAATGACACATGGCAGGATGAAGTATGCATCATAAAGGAAGATGGGAAATGGTAAACTTTTCAAGGTAAAATTTAAGATAGGTTCTTGATGAAGTGAGTGGTCACCTTATGCAAGGGAATGGATGTGGCATACTCCAGAAAGAAAGAAGAGTTAGTCAAAAGCCCTGTGGCAAGAGGAGAATCAGGGTTGTCAAGTATATATTCAGGGGAGTGGGGAGTAGCATTTGTGCAGGGAGACAAAAGCTAGATCCTGGGACCCTTGACTGGAATAGGCGGCCATGAGTGCTAGGTGGGATTCAACATGGCTAACAGTGCCAAGGACAATGGCAGTGTAAATGTACCACATTTTCCTTATCCATTTTTTGGTTGAGGAACATTTAGGTTGTTTTCGGGTTCTGGCTATGACAAACAATGCTACTATGAACATAGCTGAACACATGTCCTTGTGGTACAATTGAGCATCCTTTGAATATACACCCAAAAGTGGTATTGATGGATCTTGAGGAAGGTTGTTTCCTACTTTCCAGAGAAATTGCCACACTGATATCCAAAGGGGTTGTACCAGCTTGCACTATCCTTTTAAGTTGAGTGAATTTTGCTATTCCTACTCATAAAGAAAAGATAGTCTGCAGTGTGCACTGAGGGCACTGTGGCTGAATATGAGAGAATTTCTCTGGTAATATAATCCATTTCTCTCATTTTCTATCTCTACTACCATTTTTTGATCCACTTTTCAAATTCTTTTCCAGATGTGAGAACACATTGACTTTGCATCCTTGCTCTTATTAAGTTCTTAAGGTATTTACAACCAAGCATGAGGACCTGAGTCTAATCTCAAGGACCCAGAGAAAATGCTAAGCATAGCATGTACTCAGAATCCCAGGGCTGGGGAGGTAGAGACATAATGCTACCCAAGGCTTCCAGGTAGTCTACTCAAATTAATTCTCAGATTCACTGAGAGTACCTGAATCAAAAACGAAGGTGGAGAGTGATTGAGGATGATGTCTGATATTAATTTCTGGTAACATACATGTGCATGTATACACAAATGCATCTCCCCCTACATACACACATGCTAAGTGACATGGTAATTTTATAAAAGATTATTTTATAAGATTCCATATTCTGTTAAATGTATTTGCTTACACCAAGGGACACAATTGTTCATCTTTTGTTTTAACATCTTTTATGGAGGTAATTCTGGAGATGGAACACAGGGCCTAACACGTGATAAACAGGTGCTGTTCTACTGAGCTATATCTCTGATATACACCTGTAACTAAACTCAGATATGCTTTGTGGGACATTCAACTAGGAAAGAATAGAGTTGATGGGGGTGGAGATGTTGAATTTTGCTCTCAGCACCTGTTATGCTGAATAATTTCTTTTTTTTTCTCTTGGGAAAGTTTGAAGAACTAATGCCCTTTCCATAATAAAATAACAGAGATTAGGAAGAGGGACAGAGTGAGAGCAAGATGAATAGAGGCATGAGAAAAATAGCAGCAGGTGAGTAACAGTTTAGTTGTTTTGTAAAGAATCTTATACAAAGTTCTCTTGTCTAAGTCTCTCTAAGTCAAGTAGAAAGGCAAGGCTTTTAAATTTCACTGTTGATAACTCAGAGTCAAGAGCAGATTGAAACAGTTTATGCTAAATGTGAAAGATTGATTGACCAAATATAATACAATAATAAATGCCATATATTAGCTTTTGGTCAAGGCACTGGGCCTAGGACACAGTCAGTATTCAGTAGCATTTTGCTGAGTTTGTATAATATTATTGCCCATCAGGAATTTGATAGGGATCCACAGAGAGGAGAAGATGGCCTCTATCTTTTGGAGTCGTCTAGTGTTGACTCTGAAATAGTACTTTCATTTCTTCAGTTTCTTTTATTTCATCTTTCTTGGACTTGTTCTAAATGAACCAAGGCCAGTTCATCTAATTAAGGATGGAATAGAGTTCGGTGTTAGAAGATCAGTGAGCAAGACATGAAGCCCAAATTTTGGAACTCAACCCAAACACACACACCACACACACCACACACACACACACACACACACACACACACACACACACATACACACACACACATACACACACACATCATGCAACCATATACTCTTTGTTTTATTAAGGGACACTTTGCTGTGATGAATCCACCTGACCACAGGGAATCACAACTGCCCCAGGGAGTCTCACATATTTGGGAATCAAGGTCTCACAGGTTAGTTGGCATTAGCAGTTGTGTGAGAATTACCTTTCTTGCACACATAGCTGAATTAGTCAGCCCAGAGCCAGCCCTGCCACTGGAGAAATCAACTGAACACCAGCACTGTTGAGGATGGGATGGAAGGCCTCCAAAATGGCTTCCCAAGTCCAGCTTGCTCTCTCAAAACAGGAGGACAGCTAGACTATAGCTGCCTTGCCGGTAAGGTGGAGAGACTAGGGACATCTCCATACCTCTCAGGACTGGGATAGTGTTCCTGGAAGTAGACTACACAGCTTGTGTGGAGAAACATCAGGAAGAGAGTCCAGACACAATGACTCTGTTTCCTTGAGAATGACGTCCTTTAGCTGCTCTGCCCGTAGAGTTGGGACTCATCTTCATCTATAAAATAAAGGATGCTTGGGAATAGAGGACGGCTCAGCAGTAAAGAGCACTTGTTCTACAGCATACTCAAAACTTTCAGCAATCAGTGGGGTGGCTCACAACTGTTCGTAGCTCCAGCTCCGAGGAGCATGTGTACCCCTTTTTCTAGACTCCATGAGTACCTGCACTGACTTGTGTACAATTACATACTCTCTCTCTCATACACACATACATGTACAATGGCTTAATTTTTTTTTAAAAGTCAGATCCTGACAACTTTGAAATAAAAGGATTATTTTGTTGAATCTTCTGATCTCCATGCTTTATTTAGTTCTGAAGCCAGATCTGAGCTGGGGGGATTTAGTCCCCTTCAACAGGAGCTGAGGCCCCGAGAGACTAGCAAGAGGTAAGGGAGAAGCAGTACAGGGAAACATTTCCACCCAGATCTGCTCAAATTTACTCAGTGACAATCAGGACATTGACTTAGGCACCATACACAGACTTCTCGTGACTCCTGGGAACGAGTTCAAAACAGGATGAGATGGAGGCACAGAGGGAGCTTGGGGGAGACTTGGAAAAGGTAGAATCTAGATCTTCAGAATGGAATCCAAGAAGGATATTTGTGAGTCAAGTGCTAATACCAAAGAGGGACTGGGGCAGTAGGTGAAGTTTCCAGAAGAAGGAAAACAAACTTCAATTATATCCAACCAATGTTTACTGAATTTCTCTCCTAAGCAACTTATTCATTAAGGCAGGAAAGACATCTATCCCTGGAGGCAAGATGTAACCCAGTCAAGTCAATATTCCAGCAAAAGCAAGAGCAGCACAGGAACACACAAAGATTTGTGGAAATTCACTGAAAGGGGCCCTATCCCCTGACAGAGTTAGGGTAGCACCATGGAGCAGGGCCTTTCAGCTAGGTAGTTACACACAATGAGGGAACTGGGAGCTCAGAATCACTGTTAAACAAGAGAGGAGAATGTGGGAAATGGGGCCGTGAGTTACTGAAATCCATGGAGCACAGCAGGGAAGGTCCTGCAGACATTTATCCAAATCAAATTGTAGCCTTCCTTCCAAAAATAAAAAATCCTGTCTGGGAGATGCTGATAAACCCACACAAGTTATGCAGTAAATAAGTTAATGGTGCCAAGATTCAGATTTTTAGGAATAAATCTTTCTCCATTGTTTTGGTAAAAAGTGACTGATATATGCAGTATGACAAAAAACAATATCTGTTGTTTTAGAATGGAGAGAAGAGAAGAGAAAAACTTAAGCTAGATAGTTAGGGAGATAATCTTTGACCCAATTTGATGACAATGGAAATAAAATGATGAGATGCTGTAGATATCAGATTATGACAGGGATTCTAATTAAAAACACATGCTGGAGTTTTAGGGAAGGGCAAAGACATGCCTGGGATTTTGAATCTTCTTGAGAAAAGGAAGACAGCAGCACTAATATTAGAAAAAAAAGGCTGAGAAGCAGTGGTAAGATTTGAGAAAATGTAACAATGAAGAGAATGTATATTTCGAGAAAAAATGTAAACAAATGAAGCCTTGGGGAAGATTGATCCACAGTGAAAGTGAGGAAGGAAAGCAAGGATGCACCCTCTGAGACTGAATCGCACTGCATGTGCAGTATTGCAGAGGAGGACATGCTAAAAGGAAGGGTCATCAGTTTCAGACACCCAGGGGATAAGGGGCACTAAGGCAATGTCTTCAGCAGTGTTCAGGAGGACACTGTTGTATGCAGAGCACTTCCTTTCCTCTGAACGTCAGAAGCTCTGTCTGAGGCTTTATAATCACAGTATCTGATAGCATCCTGGCATCAACCATCAGATTCATTCAATAGGTATTGCTGAGCGGAGAAGTGTGCACTGCGCGTACACACATACACACACCACGCCCTTTAGGAAAGTTCGAGGAACGCAGAGGCAATTCTGGGGTGGCGAGGGCCTTCTCAATCTGTGGCAGCCTCAGCATCATCTGTAAGGTTATTACCGGCTGCCTTCCCGAGGTTCTTAGTGATGTAAAGACCCTGCCAACTTATTTTCACCCTAACCAGCTACCAGCTACCAAGGTGAGGTTGCTGCTTTAGGGGTCATACCTGAGGAACTGTCAAGCTAGTAAGGAAACTCCCGGAGCTTCATTGGAAAGGCAGGTGTAGAATCTCAAGTGTTTCTTTTCTTTGCTGCATGGTTCTGGGCCGATTTTTCTCATATGCAATATGTTTCCTGGCCAACAGTACAGTACTCTTCCGTGTGTTAACCCAGATCCTTAAACATGCCTGTTGGTTAAAATATTTTCTTATTAAGGTATTTATTTACTTGTTTCAATCTGTCAGCTTCATTCAAGTAGAACTGGCAAAGCTGTGTGATACAAAGTGACAGGATGGTGTTTTGATGCAAATATGCATTGTGAACTGATGACCCAAATCTAGCAAATTCTTATCCCCAGGACCTCAAATAGTAAAGCTAATCAATTATAATTTCATAGTAAATTTCAAATACAAAGGGTGTTATTCATTGTCATCATTCTGATATTATTTACCTCACCAGGATATGTTGCGGATTCATTTTGCAGTAAATGCACATTTCCAGATTTGACCAACATTTCCCCCCAACAGCCTCTGGTTGGTTCATTTCATTTCTTCCAGTTTCAGTTTTTCTTTTTTTTTTCAACTGAATATAGACTTTTCTGTCATACAATACATCCTGACCACAGTTTCCCCCCATTCCACTCCTCCCAGCTGTCTCCCATGCCCCTCTCCCGCAAGATCCACTCCCCTCTGTTTCCTTTCAGAAAAGAACAGGCCTCCAAAAGTCAACAACCAAACACGACAAAACAGGATACAGTGAGACAAGGCAAAAGCCCTCATATCGAGACTGGGCAAGACAACCGGATAGGAGGAAAAGAGTCCCAAGAACAGATGAAAGAATCCAAGACATACTGACTTCTACTGTTAGGAGTCCCACAAAATAGCCAAGTGAACAGCAAATCCAGGCCCTGTGCTTGTTGCTTCAGTTTCTGTGAGTCAATATGAGCCTTGCTTAGTTGATTGGGTGGACTGTATTCTCCTGGACTCCATGACCCCTCTAAGTCCTACAATATTTCCTCCTCCTCTTCCTTGGGGTTCCTGGAGATTCAGGGGGAGGGACCTGATAGACACCTTTGAATTAGACTCTCTCTGCATAATGCCTGGCTGTTACTCTCTGCATTATGTCTGAACTGTTGTCAGAGGGAGACTTTCTGACGACAACTGGACCTATGAAAATAGCAGAATATCATTAGGAATCTCTTCATTGGTTTTTAAATTTTTTTTTATTTGCAAGTCTTTTTTGGTTCTTCCCTAGGTCATTGGGATAGCTATTGTCTGGTTCCTTGCCATCGAAGCAGTGTAGGGCATAGGTTCCCTCTCATGGAGTGAGCCTCAAGTCAGATCATTGGGCATTGGTTGGCCACTCCCACAAGTTCTGTGCCACATTGTCCCAGAACATCTTTCAGGCAGGACAGATTGTAGGTCAAAGTTTTTGTGGCTGGCTTGGTGCCCAGATGCTGTCTGTAACCTGCAGGGTACCTTCTTGCTCCAAGGAGACTAGAACACAGGAGTGAAAGCTACATGCCGGCACCAGCTTGATCTCTCCACCTTTAATGAGTTCTGTGGATAGCGTCCTCAGCAATGGGACCCTGCTGTCAGTTTTCAGAGAGAAACCCTCTGTCCTAGCTTCAGCTTAGTTTTTTTGAAGACATTTCCATAGTAACTCCTTACTAATAACTAAATGCAACATAGTCCAGCTACTGGGAAACCTTCCTGGCTATGAAAGATGACTCATTCTCAGATTTTCATAGTCTCAAACATTTTAAAACAAGACAGAAATAGCTGGAGCTTCAGGAGGTAGCATGAAGGAGAAACCACGTTTATTCTGTTGGCTTATGAAATGGAAAGTTTGTATATGTTTAGGTGCGGAGTTTCCTTCAAAATAAAATGATCCTTGTGGACTAACAGTCCTTTCCCAGATGTTTAGAATCTTGTCAAATATACGCACATCTGTCAGTCAGTCTATCTTTGTAGATAGGACCTTCCAAACTAAAGTTGAACTTTAGCCTTTTGCTCATACAAAGTTAACTCTAGTCCCCACAATCTCACCCATTTGGAAGGGGAGGAGTCAAAGCACCCTTTGAATCACACACAGATGCATAATTTGATTCAAATAAAAATGGAGATGAGCTACAGCTAGATCATCATCAGCTCAGTGCGAGATACAAAGGTTTACTTCTTCATGTTTGCATTTAGTCATTTTTATAGTACTGACTTCCCAGCTCATTTCAGAATAAATCCGTGCAGCATTGAAACAAGTGCCAAAGGAAAAAAAAACCTTCCTCAGAATTTCCCGTCCATATTTGTAGTGAGTTGACAGATATTGCATTTCCTTCAGATCAAGTGCTAATCAATTCATCGCTAAGAGGAAAAGAAAAAGAAAAACAGAGCAGAGAGAATGAAGAAAACGGAGGAAGAGGAACAGTTTATGTAGAGCTTCTGGTCATTTCCCTTCTGGTATGATTCTCATTAGGAGCCCTAATTTGCATTGCATTAATAAATATAGAAACTGGTGATGCAATAAGCAAAGAAGTGGCTGCCACATTTGCCCATGTGTTGCTGTCACTTGTTTCTTAAACCCAGCATCTTGAATTCTGCAGTTTGAGGCTTTGAAGAGAGCAGTAAGGATCTCCTCATCTTGATTATGATTCTCCCATTTACTGAGAATACAAGGAACGGGGTGAAGGGAGGTAACCTCAAGCATCCCTCAAGCATCACCAATACAGCTTAGTTACATCCCAGGCTTATTTTCCTCTTGGCTGTTGCTCTGACAGATTCCCTGCTGTGTGATAGATTTTGGAAAAGTCAGCCAGATTTTGCCATTGACAATGGAATGAGCTGGGGTGTTGGGGTAAAAGACAAAGGTTCCCTGGATTGTGTCTCTGGTGGAGACAAGGAAATTGCAGACAGTAGTGCAGAAGTGGAGTGTGTGTATGTGTGTGCCACGCTTCTTAAGAGTTAATGTGCATAGGAATCATTTGGGGATTTTGCTACCAAGTAGACTGGTTCTACAAGTATCCACAAATATAGACACTGTGGGAATATCTTCTCGCCCTGGCCAGCAATGTGTTTCAGCTTCTTCCACCACTATACACTTCATCTTCTGTAACAAAAGCAGAGTGAGATTTACTCTAACAGTCCAGAAGGCCATGTAACTTTTATTTCAAAATTCAAAACATAGCAAAAATATGATCAATAATTTCGGGATTATATAAGGAATGCTGCTTGATTCCCTACTGCCAAATATAGTGAGCCATTGGCATAGTGATGCTAATGGAGTTCTCCTGACTGCTCATCCCAGTCATAGTTATTATATGCCAGGGATGATGTCCCATGTCTAATTCTTAGGAGAAAGTAAGGGAGATGTGGGTTGGGCATAGGAAAGAGAGTGTGCTCACATCCATTGAACACTCTTTGTGGTGAATTTACTCAACATGTTAGGTTTTAATCTTTGCAAAGTCCACAGGAGAGTCAGTAACATTATATATTAACTATGAAACAACTCAGGGGTCAGGAAAGAGGGAAAAAAATCAAAGAGACTTAGTAGTCTGCCCAGATCCAAGCTTACTGGGAAGATAGATAACCCAAATTCCTCTATTTATATATAAAAATATGTGTTTCTGTTTTACCCATCTATGGTTTGACTAGAGGCCTACTTGATTATTTCAGTTATCTTGCATCACTTCCTATGAGAAGAATGTGCCTGATTTAGTACCAGAGCATCACAGAAGGAGGAGAACATGCCTTTTTTGGAGAATAGTACTGAGAAAGGGTATTGTCATATTGTGAAGTTTGACCTCAAACTCATTCATGGTGTTTCTTCTTTACTATAATTGTCTTTATGGAGAAGATTTTCCTTCAGACTAGCCATTCTTGGCTTGCTTGTGTATTTCACTTATTACTTCAAAAACTCTTTCTACAGAAATGTGAAAGCAGTATTTAAAGACAAACATGGAGGTGAGCCTTTTGAATAGTAGCATTAGGCTGACACATATATTCTCAATACTCTTGGTTCAAATAAATCTGTGCACTGTATTATAATAAAATTACTAATAAAGACCAAAAAAATCTAAAATACAACTATGCAGAAAAGGTAGTTTATCCAAAGCTCATTTAGTACTGACACAAAAGTATAGCTCTGAAAAAGCGAAGCTCATTTATGTGAAAATAAATCGATGGAAGTTAGGTGAATCATTAGCCTTTATGGCTTCTACACACTCATTAATTACTATCTATATCATTAAGAAAAGTCTTATTGGTTTTTCTGCATTTGATTGCACCATGAATTATTTTCAGATGGAATGTGGAATGTGGCTCCTAACTTAAAAGGACAAAAACGTCTATGTCAAGATAACCTTGTGTGTGACATAAGGTAGACGGTGATTAGTGTTGTGGATAATCCTGGCCTTTTATGCACTTGATCTGTTGAAGAATTGTTAGAAAGTTTTATACATAGTGAACTCTGAATAAATAAGAACTGTCCAGAAAATACTGGAACCCTGGGTCTTCAGCAGATTTCTTATATTAAAGTTTGTGAGTTTTTTTTTCAGAGAGATCATTAATAAGTGAGGTAAATTTAATCCTGAGGTGTAAAAAGGACCATTTGCTAATATTTTCAGTGACAACTTTAGAAATTTCATTTACTGGAAAAATTTTACTAGATGTTTTATATTACATTACGTTTGTTCTGTATCACTTATGACTTTATAAATAACTAGGTACATATAAAATGTGGCAATGCTCAAATACAAAAAGTGTCTAGATTACAAATCAGTACCCCTTTGAGGAGCTGGGGAGGTAGCACAGTTGGTACAGTTTGCTTTCAAGGATAAGGACCTGAGTTCCATCCTCAGAAGAGATATGAAAGCAAATCAACCAAGCAATGACAATAACAACAAGATGGTAAGAGATGCTTTTAATCTCAGAGCTGGGGAGGCAGAGGTAGGTGCATTACTGTGGATCACTGACCAGCCTAGCCTACCTGGAGATTTCCATGTCATAGAGAGACCCTATGTCAAAAAAATCTAGATGGCAGCTGAGGAACAAACAGAAAGGCAATCCTGACCCCCATATGCAGGAGTATACAAGTGCGCATATGCATGCATAAACTCATCTGAGATGTCATTTTGTGTTAGATGAGGTAGCTGCACAGGTGATGTCATCAATAAATAACATGTGGTATATACATAGAATAGATGCTATAGAAACTACTGAAGTATCCATGCTACAGCAAGAACGACTTTGGAAACATGCAAAGTAAAAGAAACCAGGTGCCAAGAGTCACATATGTATTCAATTAAATTGTTCAGTTTGTTGAAAGCATCTGGAATAGGACAATCTGTATCAGAATAAGCACTCCAGCGGTTGTTTGGAGCTGAGGGGAACAAAAATGAGGAGTGATTGCTAATGTGTGGAATTTCATCACAAGGCAATAAAATGTTCTAAACGTAAAGAGAGCTGGGGTTTGTACAACCCCATGAATACACTACAATTGCTTGTATGTCATGAAAGAATTGCATGGTATGTAAACGCCTGTTCACTATAACTGTTATTTACTGAATTGAGGAGGCTTGCAAGATGGCTCGGTGAGCAAGGATGCTTGCCGTTGAGCCTGCTGGCCTGAGTTCAACCACCGGAACTTACACGGTGGAAGGAGAAAGGAGAGAACCAAATCTCACAGGTTGTCTTCTGGCCTTTACATGTGTGCCTTGGCACACATGGCCTTGTTAAACCCACAGCACACACTGGAGAGTGCAGTCTAGGAGAGAACAAACTTTCAAAATGAAAACTGTTTGAAAGCTGTTGTTGTAGGTGAACCCACACATCAGCTGAAGCCAATGCGGCTGGGAGGTCCACACCAACAAATGTGCCCAGTTGTTCTATTCCTTGTCTCTCTTTGGCGTGGCATATCCCCCACAGAATGCTTTTCTTTACAGATGTAAGAAGAGATGGCCCTCTCCATTTTGCATGCCCTCCTGGTGGTCTCAATGGCACATGCTGGGTGTACAGTGAGAAAGTACGACTCACAGGGCAAGCAGTACATACATTGTTCTGTTAGAAGATAAAACATCTCATTGGGTTTGTAATGCATTATTGTTCAAATAAGAAATCTGTAGAAATAAGAGAAGAAATGAATCCTTCACATTTCCTTCTTCTTAATCGTAATGCATCCAGAGACTGCCCACATTTCCTTTGCTTGCCTAGTCTCTGAGTAGCAGGTAATATTGCTTTATTTCATCTTTTTATTTCTGCCTAAATCGTCAGTGACGAGTTTCTGCTGGATTGAGCTGTTACTCAAGCTGCCTCGGAGGTAACCCCAGGAAGATGATGCTGCTTCAGCTTAATGCTTCGAAACTAAAGGAACAGGCTCAGCTTTGGCCGACGTTCCTGCAGGAGGGATGACTTAAGGACCCTGAAGGGTTTGGCAGTTGCCATGGACCTTATTCCAGAAAAAGTCTGTGTGCTGATGTTAGAAATGAGGTCTTCCCTGGTAAAGATGTAAGAGATTTTTTTTTAAATGAACATTTACTTAGAATGTCAAAAGACATTGCAAATCATAACAAAGTACAGATGAGAAAGTGTTACTGAAATACAGTGTGAAAAAAGCATGATCATTTCCAACACGGAGTCCAATCATTTCCAGCTCTCAGGGCTAAGGGCTATGGGATGTGCCTGTAGCACGATCGAATGCCTAAACTTGGGTTTTATGTCATGATATTGGATGAGTTAGGGAAGTCAGAATCATTAACGGAGTTCTTAGAAACCCTTCTGATACTGAAATGCTTGCTAATGATACATGAGCATCACTCTAATCTGTATACCTCTTTAAGTCACCTCCTGGAGTTGGTGCCTGCATGGCCACAGACAGTACCAGGGCTTTCTTCCTGAGAGGAGATACGGCAGGAGAGTGGAAAGCAGCCGTACCAGGGAAGCAAGACAGCGAGGTTAGCTCATGGCTGCTGAAAAAGCCTCTTTGAACAGCACATAGCATATAAATGTGCATAATTCCTGTGCTTTTATATACTCATTAAAATAAATTTAGTTTAAGCCAAAGAAAAAAAAGAACTCACTTCTGCAAATCTTACTATAAGAGAAGGAGTGTGTTCCCAAAGGACCCTAAAACTTCAGTTCCATGAGCTTCCTGTTAATATCCCTCTACTGACCCACCTCTTCACAGGGTCTATTGCACAGAAATCTATTTTCCCCAATTCCTCTTCCTCTACATCTATATAGAAATGCTGCTGTTGGGACAAGGATAGGTGTGAAGATTTACTAAGGACACCATCCCTAGCCCTAGGATGAAAGAAATTTTATGTGTTATCAGGCACATACATTACAATTTAAAACAAAGAGGATATCCAGACGGTGGTTCAATATGAGAAAAGAATTCTTTAATTCATCAAGATTTCTTTCTTTTCCTAGAATATTCTCCACTTTTTACACATTCCCGTTACTATGGAGAGAAATGAAACCTTCCTTTCCCCTCATAAAATATATCTTTAAAACAAATTCGTAGTAATGTCTTCACCATGAGAGTATTATTAGATTACTGAATCAGTGTGAGTCAGAAGCCTTAAATCTTATCACACTGGCTTAGAGGACATTTGTTCCACCCAGAGTATAAATCTGCAAGGCAAGAACACATCACCTTTCTTAAAACAGTGAATGGAAGCATCGTGGAATCCTCCTTGATTCTTCTCAAGGCATAGTCCAGTTCTCTCACCGATTCAATACGGCTTATTAATGCTAATGATGTCCAAGGTTCCTGCTGAACCCAAACTAGGTTTCAGACAATAAGACAAAGTCTTATCACCCAGGAACTAAGAATTTAGACATATGAGGTACGTACAGGAGACACTGAGTGGCAGGTGATATAAAGCACTTTGGGACTCTATATGAGGAAGCTTTCATCTGACTTTCAATGTGAAGACAGGAGGATGGATAAAATATACTGATCCCTGCCCTCATTGGGCTTATAGTTTTCTAAGGAAGCAACTCAATGGATAAATCAAGATACATCATTATGTATTTTTTTTTATTTTCTAGGGAGATGTGAATGAATGTCTATTCATTCTAGTTAGGGCACCTATGACGGATCAAAGAAACAATTTCTTTCAAGTTTAGTTTGGCGAACCAATGAGTTTATTGGGATTACTTGTAGGATTGCGTGTTACTCAAAGGCAGCTGCATTATCACCCACCCTAGCATGGGCGACAGACTCATAAAAGTTGCATCCTTAAACACAGCGTGCTGGCAGCTCCCCAGAAGAGTCACCTTTCTCAAGCACCTGTTCACTGCTTTCATAATGCTAGGGAGTAGCCTTAGGAACCCTGTAACTTGCTGACCTTCCTGTGCCTGTAATTTCACAAGCTTCCTGAACTATTGAAGTTTTGTTAGCTTCCCAAGTTTTAGGGAATTCTCTCTCTTCCTCCAGGAGGTAATTCTTAAACTTGGAGTACATAGCTACACAACACAAATGTGTGCATATAATTATCAAAGTGATATGTTTTGGAAAAAGTAGCTTTTAGAAGTGAGGAGAGACCTGGTTCAGAACGGAGGTCATGGAGTTGGACAGATGGTTCAGTGGACAAAGTGATGACCATGCAAGACTGAGGACCTAGAGTTTTGTATGCCCAAAACCCACAGAAAAGCTTACTGGGTGTAGAAAACTACCCATAATTCCAATGCTCGCGTGGCAGAGATAGGGATTCCCAGGGAAAAACGTCTAGTCAAACTAGCAAGGATTGGTGATCTTCAGGCTCAATGAGAGAATTTGACTCAATAAGTAAAGTGGAAAGTGACTGAGGAAGACAGCTAACACTAACCTTTGGCCTTTACATGCATGCACACATGCACATTTACACAAGGACACTCACTTGTGTTCAAAACTTGTGAACCTGTAATGCATACCTGCACACCATACACACACACAAGCACACACACACACACACACACACACACACACACACATACACACACATACATGCATACAAGAAAGTTTGGGGTCAAAATAATTCTGAGTTAATGTGGAAGGAGAGGTGAATTCTCTCTTCTCCAACTCTTCTCTGAGTGTTCCCCACTGAGATAAGGATGTGCAGTCTTTCAGCTTTTCGTGCCCATTTTATTGTATGATGGTTGGTTAGATAGACATTTTATTGTATGATGGTTAGATAGACATTTTATTGTATGATGGTTAGGTAGACATTTTATTGTATGATGGTTAGATAGACATTTTATTGTATGATGGTTAGATAGACATGCCTTCAAATGTCCTTATGGACATCTTTCACTTTTAGAGAACATGGTGTGAGGTCTGGCACTTTTTGATTCTTTACATGGGAGTAAAACTATCCCTAGATTTCCATCTGTACCAAATGACAAATTTCAGGAACAGGAGGGCCTGACTCACTCTCTGTCTTGCAGAGGTGCAGGGATAGGAAAAGAGTAGTGAGGACCAGACTCTTGCTCTAATTTGTGATGTACTTGGATGGCCACAGAAAAAGCACATCGTCTTCTACCTCAGAAATTTATTCCAGCCTCATACTGTGTTGTTTTCCTGGAGCTTTAGTATCTAAATAACTTGATTGGGGGAAAAAAAATCTTGCCTTAGGGAATCGGGTCATAAGGATTAGGGAATAAACACTTGAGCAAAAGAACAAAGTGAAAGAAGAGATACACACTATGACATGTTAATCACCATTGTTGAGTGACAAATCACATTGGAATTCAGAGATGAGAGTGGTACACAGGATCACACTTTCTATGGGTGATCGCCAGTCCTTGGCTGGGTATTTCTGGTGTCTTAAAGTCTATCATAAATGTATTGGCTTGTCTGTAGTGATTTCAAGGCTCAATGTGGTTAAGATCAACATTCAAGATCATTCTGGGTGTTGGCAGGACTCTTCCTCCCTGGCACTTGGCTTGGGGCCACATTTGTTTCCTGTGAGCATCTTGGCTCACTGATATTGCAGCTTGTTTATCCTATCTAGGTGAGTGAGACGGTGATAGAAACATTACAAGTTAGGAGCGCGTGTATTCCCTCTGTATATGCCATTGGTTAGGAGGTCATCACTAGTCTTCATCTACTCTCATGAAGTAGTGATAGGACAAAGGCATAGTTTATATGACCTGGAGATTGATGACAGTCCTCTTGGATGCTGTTCTTCACAATAATCTTATGTTAGACCTAGCTGCAAATTCCTTGTTAAAAAATAGGCTCAATGAAAGAAGAACAAAAATCCTTCAGTGCTATTCTTTAGCAAATGCCTTCTGCCATGAGTAGAAATAACTCCAAAGTGTTAGGTCAATGCTCACACTCATGTCAGATGAACTGATTAAGGAAATAATCTGGTAGCCACATGTGACGCCATGTTGCCATAAGTTGTTTACAATTGCTCAGACGTCATAAGCATCTTCTACACTACATCTGCTCCAAGAGTTCCTGTCAGTCTTCTAGCTTCTAGTCAGCATAGCGCAGTTGCTTTAAAATTTCTCTGCGGTGTAGTACCCCATTGTGTAAATGTCCCACATTTTCTTTATCTATTCTTTGGTACATTTACACAATGGAGTACTATAACACAGAAAAAAATATTGACATCTTGAAATTTGCAGGCAAATGGATGGAGCTAGAAAACATCTTGAGTGAGGTAACCCAGACCCAGAAAGACAAATATCATATGTACTCACTCATAAGTGGTTTTAAAACATAAAACAAAGAAAACCAGCCTACAAATTACAATCCCAGAGAACTTAGACAACAATGAGGACCTTAAGAGAGACATACATGCTTCTAATCTACATGGGAAGTAGAAAAAGACAAGATCTCCTGAGTAAATTGGGAGCATGGGAACCATGGGAGAGGTTTGAAGGGGAGGGGAGAGGCAGGGAGGGGACCAGAGAAAAATGTAGAGCTCAATAAAATCAATAAAAAATTTCTCTTTCCCTCTATGTCCCATGCAATTACCTAGAACTCTTGTCATTTCTTCTATTCCAGAGGACAGCAGTCAAGAGGAATGGTGTGTCTATAAAACTAAAAACCAAATATCCTTTTTTAAAATCTTATTTTTGCAAAAAGAGGCTTGGGTCTTACTGATCAAGCAACGCAAATTCTTGTAAGCAATCAGGGAAGAAGAAGATCTGGAAACCCAAATATTTAATAACAGCCTCCATTTATAACATGCTTTATTTGCAGGTTTAATTACTCTAAACAGATTATGAACTCCTCAAAGAAATGTTCTTATCTTCTTTCTTCTGCTACCCAGTAGCATATTTTAGGCCGAGAGTGGAAGAGTGAATGGCTGTGACATTTTTCTCCAGTGAGCTGGTGTGATTGAAAGAGAAGATGTGCTTGGACGTGCTATGTGAATTGTAGCCTTCTATATATGTGGCACATTTTTTATTGCAATGTTCACCCATCAGCATTACCCTCTTGCATATCTCTTATGTGCCATCTGGAAAAAGAAGCCTTTTCATAGATAGACACCCCAGTTAGCCCATTATGACTTGAGCTCAGCAACATCCACAAATCCTTTCCAAAGATGCATGTATGCATCCATTCTCTGCCTTTGCAATCCAGGATTCTGAGAGTGGAACTGTCACCTAGGATGGTGTACACGTTTCTAGATGTTACTTTTTTATTTATCAACACAGTCAAGTTGGTATAAAATTGGGAAATAGAAACGACACTATAATGAGAAGAAACCTCTGCTAGACTTCCTTCCTTTCTCCCCAGTACAGTCTACATGTATGTGAGCTTCTGTGCACACAGACCTTCTATCTTGCTGCATTTGAAGTCTATTGTGAGTATTTTTGTTGTTCAGAATAATTGAACATATCAATATCTTCTAAAAGTTCATCATAAAAAACTTTCAAATAGAATAAAACAAAATTAACATCCACATAAAAATTTAGCCAGATACAAAGTGTGCATATCTCTATGGACAGTTAGAACAATGGTTCTGAAACAAAGGAGTTCAATATTAGGTTTTACATTTTACTATCAAATATTCCTATGTTCATCTTTTCACCACCAAACCTGAAAAATCCCATGATACTTAAAGTTAAAAAAGTAATTAGCTTTATAACTTCTTTCATGATTCACGTGTCCTTTCCCTGCATTCAGTCCTTCATCATCACTTAATATTGATCCTTCCTTGTTCTGCTTCTGATACATTACACTGTATCATCAAGCACATTTATTTACATACATACATATATATTATAGTTGAGGAACTGAATAAGAGGGAGAAAATCTGTGTCCTCTGAAATTGTATGATCTCATTTAAAATTATACATTCTAAGTTCTTCCATTTTCCTAGTTTGACATTCCATTTTTCTTTAAATTTGAAAAGCATTTCATTTTATTTATGTGCCAAATTTTCATTATCCATTCATTAATTAATAGAAAATTAGGTTTGTTCCATTTCTTTATTATAGTTTATAAGGCATCAATAGAAGTATATTATGTTGTTGGTGACTTAATATTCCATTTAAACATATGTAACAAGTTAAGCTGTTTCTCAGTTTTAAAGATTCATATTACCACTCTTTTGTAAAATGAGTTATTGGCACAGCTCCATAACAAGTCAGTGTCTACATCTCTGGTTACATTTTTATAGTTTTAACTTTGGATTATGAGATCAGTGTTAGCACCACTTAAATATTTTAGAGTTTTTGTTATTAAGATTATAATAAAATTACATCATTCCTCCATTCGTCTTCCTTTCTCCAAAGCCTCCAATATGTATAAACATATATAAATATATATTTCTAACCTTCCCAGCATGTACAATCATGTAATGTTTACTTGTATATATCTTTTCAGGGATGACCATTTGGTGTTAGATAGCCAATTGGTGTGTCTATTCCCTGGGGAAGACTCCTCTTTTCAGCATTCTTTGGTGACCTGTGGTGGTGTGCATAGGCTTAAGGGATCATGAGCGTCCCTTGTCCCTGTTAGCATGTTTATTGGTATTGTCCTTGTTCAGGTCATGTTTAGGCAGTCATGTTGGTGAGATTTCATGGGGTGGCTTTTGTCATTTCTAGCAGATGCAACTTCTCTGCAAATCCTGTTACTCTCACTCTTAAATTCTTTCTGTACCTTCTTCTGCTATGATCCCTGAGCCTTAGGTAGAGGAATTATGCACTTTTAAAGTTTTGCAAAGTATTTTTCCTAGAAACATCTGTGACTGTACATTCCTTCATGATTTGCTAGGATATAGTCAACTTCATTTTTTAATTAATAAAGTTGACTTTTCCCCATTTGTTTAAAAATCATTTGCATTTTCTTCTGTGAATGATTAATTCGTGACTTTTGCCAACTTGGCACTGGATGTTTTTCTCTTAATCTGTGAAAACTTTTTAATTAAACATTTTTAATCTTTTGACTGTATCTTGAAATCACTTCATAGATTTCTTTGGATTTGATACTATGTCTATGGTGTTACTGATATCTAAATACATTAGCTTCTGGTGTAACATTTTCAGAATAGAACACTCTATTCAACTCTCTTTGAAAAATATAATTACTTTTTTTGGTTTTTTAAATTTTTTTATTTTTCCATTCAAATATTTCCACTTCCTCCCCTCCTCCCATTCCCCTCCCACTCCCCCACTAACCCACATCCCTCCTCCCCCAACCTTAAGAGAGGACAGGGAACCCTGCACTGTGGGAAGTCCAAGGCCCTCCCCACTCCATCCAGGCTTAGGAAGGTGTGCATCCAAATTGACAACAGTCCCAAAAAGCCAGTACATGCAGTAGAAACAAGTCCCAGTGCCATTATCAATGGCTTCTCAGTAAGCCTCCATTGTCAGCCACAATCAGAGAGTCCTGTTTGATTACATGCTCCTTCAGTCCCAGTCCAGCTGGATTTGGTGAGCTCCCATTAGATCAGGTACACTGTCTCAGTGGGTGGACCAACCCCTCGCGGTTCTGACTTCCTTGCTCATTTCCCTCCTTCTGCTCTTCAACTGGACCTTGGGAGCTCAGTCCAGTGCTCTGATGTGGGTCTCTGTCTCTATCTTCATCCATTGCTGGGTGAAGATTCTATGGTGACATTCGAGATAATCATCAGTGTGATTATGGGGCAAGCCAGTTCAGGCACCCTCTCCTCTGCTGCCCAAGGACCTAGCTGGGGACATCCCTGTGGACACCTGGGATCCCCTCTAGAGCCAAGTTTCTTGCGCACCCTAAAATGGCTCCCTTAATGTAGATATCTTCTTCCTGCTCCTATATCTGCCCTTCCTCCATCTCAACCCTCCCACTCCCCAAGCTCTCCCCAATCCTTCCCTTCTCCCTTCTCTCTCCCCCTCTCTCCCCTTCCCCCAATCACAATCCCCATCCCTATCCCCATGCCCATGCTCCCAACTTTTGCCCGGTCATCATGCCTGCTTCCAATTTCCAGGATGATCTATATATGTTTCTCTTTGGGTTCACCTTATTATTTGGCTTCTCTAGGCTTATGAACTATAGTCTCAATGTCCTTTGTTTATGGCTAGAGTCCACTAATGAGTGAATACATACCATATTCATCTTTTAGTGTCTGGGTTATCTCACTCAGGATAGTGTTTTCTATTTCCATCCATTTGCATGCAAAATTCAAGATGTCATTGTTTTTTACTGCTGAGTAGTACTCTAATGTGTATATGTTCCACACTTTCTCTTCCATTGAGGGGCATCTAGATTATTTCCAGGTTCTGGCTATTACAAATAATGCCGCTATGAACATAGTTGAACAAATGCTTTTGTAGTATGATTGGGCATCTCTTGGATATATTCCTAAGAGTGGTATTGCTGAATCCTGAGAAACCGCCACACTGATTTCCAAAGTGGATGCACAAGTTTGCATTCCCACTAGCAATGGATGAGTGTTCCCCTTACTCCACATCCTCTGCAGCATAGGCTATCATTGGTGTTTTTGATTTTAGCCATTCTGACAAGTATAAGATGGTATCTCAAAGTTGTTTTGATTTGCATTTCCCTGATTGATAAGGAAGATGAACATGACCTTAAGTATCTTTTGGCCATTTGAACTTCTTCTGTTGAGAATTCTCTGTTCAGTTCAGTACCCATTTTTTTTAATTGGGTTATTTAGAGTTTTAATATCTAGTTTCTTGAGTTCTTTATATATTTTGGAGATCAGACCTTTGTCCGATGTGGGTTAGTGAAGATCTTCTCCCATTCAGTAGGATGCCTTTTTGTCTTAATGACAGTGTCCTTTGCTTTACAGAAGCTTCTCAGTTTCAGGAGGTCCCATTTATTCATTGTTGCTCTTTTTGTCTTTGCTGCTGGGTTATACATAGGAAGTGGTCTCCTGTGCCCATGTATTGCAGTCTACTTCCCACTTTCTCTTCTATCAGGTTAAGTGTGGTCGGATTTATATTGAGGTCTTTAATCCATTTGGACTTGAGTTTTGTGCATGGTGATAGATATGGATCTATTTTCATTCTCCTACAGGTTGACATCCAGTTATGCCAGCACCATTTGTTGAAAGATGCTTTCTTTCTTCCATTATATACTTTTAGCTCCTTTGTCGGAAATCAGGTGTTCATTGATTTGTGGGTTAATATCCGGGTCTTTATTTGATTCCATTGATCGACGTCTCTGTTTTTATGCCAATACCAAGATGTTTTCATTACTGTAGCTCTGTAATAGATTTTGAAGTCAGGGATGGTAATGCCTCTGGAAGTTCCTTTATTGTATAGGATTGTTTTGGTTATCCTGGGTTTTTTGTTTTTCCATATAAAGTTGATTATTGTTCTCTCAAGGTCTGTGAAGAATTTTGTTGGGATTTTGATGGGAATGTTTTGAATCTATAGATTGCCTTTGGTAGAATTGCCATTTTTACTATATTGATCCAAGAGCATGGAAGATCCTTCCATTTTCTGGTGTCCTCTTCAATTTCTTTCTTCAAAGCCTTAAAGTTCTTGTCAAATAAGCCTTTCACTTCCTTGGTTATTGTTACCCCAAGATACTTTATGCTATTTGTGGCTATCATGAAAAGTGAAGTTTCTCTGATTTCCCTCTCTGCTTCTTTATCCTTTGTGTATAGGAGGGTTACTGATTTTTTTTGAGTTGATCTTGTATCCTGCCACATCAGTGAAAGTATTTATCAGCTGTAGGAATTCTCCTTATGTTGTCTTATTGCTATTGCTAGAACTTCAAGCACTATGTTGAAGAGATATGGAGAGAGTGGACAGCCTTGTCTTGTTCCTGATTTTAGTGGAATGGCTTTGAGTTTCTCTCCATTTAATTTGATGTTAGCTGTTGACTTGCTGTATATTGCTTTTATTATATTTAGATATGATCCTTGTATCCCTAATCTCTCAAAGATCTTTATCATAAAGGGGTGTTGAATTTTGTCAAATGCCTTTTCAGCATCTAATGAAATGATCATATGTTTTTTTCTTTTTGTTTATTTATATGATGGATTACATTGATGAATTTTCATATGTTAAACCAGCCCTGCATCTCTGGGATGAAGCCTCCTTGACCATAATGGATATTTTTTTTGATGTGTTCTTGGATTTGGTTTGCCAGTATTTTATTGAGAATTTTTGCATCAATGTTCATGAGTGAGATTGATCTGTAATTCTCTTTCTTGGTTGCGTCTTTGTGTGGTTTTGGTATCAGAGTAACTGTAGCTTCATAAAAAGAGTTTGGCAAGACTCTTCTGTTTCTATTATGTGAAACACATTAAGGAGTATAGGTATCAGCTGTTCTTGGAAGTTCTGGTAGAATTCTGCATTAAAACCATCTGGTCCTGGGCTTTTTTGGTTGGGAGTTTTTTTTTAATGACAGCTTCTATTTCCTCATGACTTATAGGTCTACTTAAATTGTTTATCTGGTCTTGATTTAATTTTGGTATATGGTACTTATCTAAAAAAATGTTCATTCTTTTACATTTTCCAACTTTGTGTCATACAGGCTTTTGTAGTAAGACCTAATGATTCTCTGAATTTCCTCAATGTTTGTTGTTATGTCCCCCTTTTCATTTCTGATCTTGTTAATTTGTGTGTTCTCTCTCTGCCTTTTGATTAGTTTGGATCGGGGTTTGTCAATCTTGTTGATTTTCTCATAGAACCAGCTCTTTGTTTCATTGATTCTTTGGATTGTTTTTCTGTGTTTCTACTTTGTTGATTTCAGCCCTCAGTTTGATTATTTCCAGTCTTCTAGTCCTCCTGGGTGAGTCTGCTTCTTTTTTTTCTAGAGCTTTCAACTGTGCTGTTAAGTCTCTAATGAGCTTTCTCCAGTTTTTCTTTTTCTTTTTTCTTTTTTTTTTAAAATGTGGTCACTTAGTGCTATGAACTTTCCTCTTTCATAGTGTTCCATAGGTTTGGGTATGTTGTGTTTTTATTTTCATTGAATTGAAGGAAGACTTTAATTTCTTTCTTTATTTCTTCCCTGACCCAGGGGTGGTTCAGTATTTGACTGTTCAGTTTCCATGAGTTTGTAGGCTTTCTGGGAGTAAAGTTGTTGTTAAATTCTAACTTTATTCCATTGTGATCTGATAAGACACAGGTGGTTACTAAAATTTTTTTGTATCTATGGATGTTTACTTTGTTACCAAGTATGTGATCAATTTTCGAGAGGGTTCCATGAGATGCTGAGAAGAAGGTATATTCTTTCCTATTTGGGTGGAATTTTCTATAGATGTTTGTTAAGTCCATTTGATTGATTACCTCTGTCAGTTCTCTTATTTCTCTGTTAAGTTTCTGTCTGGTTGACCTGTCCATTGGTGAGAGAGGAGTGTTGAAATCTCCTACTATTAGTGGATGGGGTTTGACATGTGCTTTGAGTTCTAGTAATGTTTCTTTTACATATGTGGGTGCTTTTTCATTAGGGGCATAGGTATTCAGGATTGAGACTTAATCCTGATGAATTGTTCCTGTTATGAGTATATAGTGTCCATCTCCATCTCTTCTGATTGATTTGAGTTTGAAGTCAATTTTGTTAGATATTAGTATAGCCATACCCACTTGTTTCTTAGGTCAGTTTGATTGAAAAACCTTTTCCCAACCTTTTAGTCTGAGGTAATGTCTGTCTTTGTGGTTGAGGTGTGTTTCTTGTAAACAGCAGAATGTTGGATCCTGTTTTTGTATCCATTCTCTTAACCTGTGCCTTTTTATAGGTGAATTGAGTCCATTGATATTAAGTGATATTAATAACCAGTGGTTGTTGACTCCGTTTTTTTTTGTTTGTTTGTTTTTTTGGTGGTAGAGTTTGGGTGTTTCCCTTCTTTGAACTGTGCTGGTGGAAGGTTGTTAGATGTCTGTGTTTTTATGGGTGTTGTTGGCTTCCTTGGTTTGTGGTTTTCCTACTAGTACTTTCTGTAAGGCTGGGTTTGTGGCTACATATTGTTTAAATTTGTTTTTGTCCTGGAATATCTTGTTTTCTCCATCGATGGTAAAAGAAAGCTTTGCTGGGTATAGTAGTCTGGGCTTGCATCCATGGTCTCTTAGTGTCTGCAGCACATCTATCCAAGACCTTCTGGCTTTCATGGTTTCCATAGAGAAGTCAGGTGTAATTCTGATAGGTTTACCCTTATATGTTACTTGCCCTTTTTCCTTTGCAGCTCTTAATATTCTTTCTTTATTCTGTATGTTTTGTGTTTTGATTATCATATGGCAAGGGGATTTTTTTTTTGATCCAGTCTATTTGGTTTTCTGTATGCTTCTTGTACCTTTTTAGGAATATCCTCCTTTAGGTTGGGAAAGTTTCCTTCTATAATTTTGTTGAATATATTTTCTGGGCCTTTGAGCTGTAATTCTTCTCTTTCTTCTACCCCTATTATTCTTAGGTTTGGTCTATTCATGGTGTCCCAGATTTCTTGGATGTTTTGTGTTAAGATTTTGTTGGATTTGCTGTTTTCTTTGATCAATGAGTTTATTTCCTCTATAGTATCTTCAGCGTCTGAGATTCTTTCTTCTATCTCTTGTATTCTGTTGGTTATACTTGTCTCTGTAGTTCCTGTTCATTTACCCAGATTTTCCATATCCAGCCATCCCTCAGTTTGTGTTTTCTTCATTGCCTCCATTTCAGTTTTCAAGTCTTGAACTGTTTCCCTTACCTGTTTTATTGCTTTTTCTTGGTTTTCTTGGGTATCTTTGAGGGATTTATTCATTTCTTCTAACTTTTTGTTAGTCTTCTCATCCATTTCTTTAAGGGAGTTTTCACATCCTGTTCAATGGTCTCTATCACTTTCATAATGTTAATGTTTAAAGACGATTTCTTCTACTTCTTCTGGATTAGGGTGTTCAAGTCTTCCTGTTGCATGTTTGCTGGATTCTGGTGTTATCATGTTGCTTTTCTGGTTGTTGGAGGAATTCTTGCATTGGCACCTGCCCATCTCTTTCTTCAAATGTGGTCAGGAGAGTCTTGGCGGTTTGGTCCAATCTTTGCTGTGGCTAACTGTGTACTTGGGGGTTTTTCTTGGTTTGCCCTCTCTTAGGTCCCCTCAGCACTGGAGTTAGCTCTCAGATCCCCTCTACCCTGAAGTAGGCTGTGGTGGTGGATCTAAGGGCCCCGCAGATGGATAGGAGAACATGAGCGTAAGATGGGATGGGATAAATAGAGAAAGCCAGTAGTGGGGGAGAAGCCCCGCTGAATGGCCAGAATGTTTAGGTGACTGGAGGGTGCCTGTACTCCGTTCCCAGGGTGTCTGGCTGGCCGGGCACACACTTACCCCTCCGGATGGATCTCCTGGTAGAGGAGCAGGGCCACTTGCTGGCCAGGGACCTAGCAGACAAAAGGGCGGTCTTGCTAGGTGCAGGCTAGGTGGAACAAAGAAACCCCTGCAGCAGTTGCACTCACCACTGTGTCCCCAGACCCTCCGCCCCCAAACAGGCTGAGTTGGGGGATCCTAGGACCCCGCAGATGGAAAGGGGTGCTTGGGGGCAAGCTAGTATGGGATAAATAGAGAAAGCCAGTAGCCCTGCTGAATGGCCAGCTGATCAAATACTTCTAAGCACATGTAGATGTTCAGAATATGTAAGTCAAATAAATAGATACCATCTAAGAATCATATATGCTGTTTAAAGGAGGATAAAATGGACCCTCTGCTCCCTGGCATCAGTTGAGGAAAAGGGCTAGCTCCAGTACTTGGCAGTCCCAGGTATCCTCCCTTGCGTACTGCCAACCCCCAGCCCTGCAGTGAACACAGGCTCCGATGGTATGATATTCACTTCCTAAGCTTGAAAATTGTGTGTAATCAATACCTAGTCAATATATTATTACTTTCTCGTCTTTGGATTTTATATAAATGTAACCACAATGTGGCATTTTTTTTCTATTATTCATTTTAGCAGCCAAGAACACACAGTTCTAAATCACACTGCTTGAACAATGGCACTCTGTGTTTTCATTGTCATGACCTGAATATGCCACAATTTATTCATTGTTTTACTTTATTGTCTGCTATACATGAATGTGTGCATGTGTGTGCTTGTACATATGTTCAAATGTGTGGACACATGTATGTGTCAGTAAATATGTGATATCTGTGCATGCATGTTTGTTCACATGTGTGTAGGCACATATATGTGTCAGTACATACACACTGTGTGCTGGTACATGTGGAAGTTAGAGATGGACAGTGAACATTTTATTTAATTGCTTGGCATGTTATTTAGTGAGGAAGCGCCTCCTGCAGAATCCACAGTTGACCCCTTCAGCTGATCTAGATGGTTAACTTGCTCAGGAGACCTCTAGTCTATGTTCCCTAAGAACTGGCCTTATTGCAGGGCTACCATGCCTACCCTGCTTTTAGTGGATGCTTGGGATTGACCTCCAACCCTCATGCTTTCTCTGTATCCCTCATGCTTGCTCTGTAAGTGCTGTATGCACTGAGCAAGCAATCTTGTCTTTATTAGTTCTATTCTCTTACATATTTTTCCCTCTCTTTAAAGTCCGGTTTAGCTGATGAACTGAAATTCTTAACTTTTGCACAGGCAGCTGTGTGCAACCCTGCCTCTATGATCTGTTTGTTTTGTATCTTAAAATCCTTCCATACCTCCAAGTCATTAAGACTCTTTCTGTCTCTTTTTAAATATTAATGGTTTGGACTCTGAAGTTGCTGATATAATTTTAATTTAGGATCTGGTTCTGTTTCGTTTTCCACATGGATGAATGGTTGTACCCAAATATACTTTTTTCTGTCAGTGATCTGAATGTTTGCTTGATACTAAGTCTCATCCTATATCCATTTATAATATGTTCTTCCTTTCACTTTTCTTTTTTTTTCTTTTCCTTCACTTAATTTCATTCCTCACTATAGATAATTTTATAGACGGGTTAACAGAAAATATGAGACCCATATTTATTGTAAGCCACACAGAAGCAGTTGGATAGGAAGAGTCACTTCTGATGTTCTGTTGAACAATGGAGTAAGATTGACAATGTTCACTTGTAAATTGAGAGTGGAGAGGCTTTTGCATTTTCCTAATGTCAAGAAAAGATGAGAGTTGGAAGTAATAGCTATAAAAAAAATTTCCAATCTGATCATTTCTCACTGTGTCCTGTATTGAAATATCACAGTGTACATCATAATATACACAATTACTATGTGTTAATTAAGCAATTCAAAATTCAAATATGTACAGCTAAACTGAAATGACAAAAGGTAGTTAATTTTTTCAAATTGCATATAATTAATTATATTGAAATAATATTTAACATATGATCAAAATGAAATTAGTATAGTTATATTTTATAGCATGTCAACAAACTACTTAATACTTTATATTCTGTTATATTTATAGTACACCTTTTTCTTTTCCTTTTTTTTGGTTTTTCGAGACAGGGTTTCTCTGTAGCTTTGGAGCATGTCCTGGAACTAGCTCTTGTAGACCAGGCAGGCCTCAAACTCACAGAGATACACCTGCCTCTGCCTCCAGAGTGTTGAGATTAAAGGCATGCACCACTGCTGCCTGGCTAGTACATCTTAATTTGGACTTCAATACAGATAAAATGCTCAGTGATTGGCTGCTTCCTGCCTTTGTGATAACCATTGACAAATTGGGGATCCCTGCCCAAATTTGCTTTTCTTCTTCAGGAATATGCCACAAGATATTTTATGTGCATTTAGATCAGCATAAAGGGTGGATTTTATTTTTTAATTTTAAGACTTTTAAATTTTATTTGCTTGAGAACTTTATACATGAGAATTCCATGTACAACACATCCCTTCCACCTCCTCAACCCTTCTTGTTCATGACCTCATCTTTATTTATTGATAAATTTCCTATATATCCTACTGTGTCCATCCAGTTTTGCTTATATGTACATGTGTTTAAGACGGACCACTTGGGATGGGCTAACCTATCAGGGACATATCCCTGATAACTCAGCATCCTGCACGAAGAAGCTCCTCATCTAGCGTGGAGCCTTGGGAATTTTCTCCTACCCACATTGACCCGTTGACTAGTGTGGTCATCATTTAGGTCTTGCTTATTGACCAATATTGTTGAGGTTTTATGACTGTAGCATCCCTGACAGGTTTAGCATTCAGAAACAGGATTTTTTTTATATCAGTGTCCTTAAATGATAGTATATACATATCTATGGATATACTTGTATGAAGCCATTTCCCCTTTTTTCCAAAATCTATTCCTTACCTCAGTTTCCCCTTTTGCTAAGTTATGTAAGTGATTTAAATCATGTTATTAAATCACCACACCAATGCTTAAATATCACATATCACTTAATGATTTAAAACAGCAAACATGCATTCCTCAAGACTAGGGACCTGCTAATTAAATGTACTTTAGACTAGGTTTGGTAAGCTCTGCTTCAGATTATAAATTCATCTCAAAACTGTTTTCATATGTCTTTCCTTATGGGACTTCTACCTTGGACATATTCTCATGGCATACCATACCATTGGAATCAACTATTCACATGATCCAAGGACATCTCAAGGCTTTACTTGCTTCATGCCTAGTAACATTCTATTAGCCTAAACAAATATCTTTGCTCAATTTCACTGAAGTAGAGAAATACTCAAACATACACTAGGAAAACACAGCCATGGAAAATATGCACCTAAAAGCCATGTAAATCTGGAAGCAAGAAGTTGAAGAATTTGGAGCAACAATGAGAAATGCTAGGTTTCCTAAACATATACATCAGTGTCTACTGTTTTATTAATTAATTTTTTCATTTATTTTCATTCTGACAACAGTTTCCCCTCCCTCTTCTACTCCTGTTCCCTCCCTTTGCCTCCACTCTGACCATCCATATCTACTCCTCCTCTGTTCATAAAAAGCCAGGCCACCCATGGGCATCAACAGACCATGGCACATCAAGTTGGCCAGGACCAAGCTCCTCTTCATGCATCAAGGCAGGGCAAGAAAACACATCATGGGATATAGGTTTTCAAAGGCCAGTTCAAGAGCCAGGGACAGGACTGTTCAAGACCCCTCTCTTGCTTTGTCCTCTAGGCGTAATAGTTGAGAACTGATGGCTTTGCAATTAGGTTTTGAATAATTAAATAACTATGATAATAGAGATTGCATTCTTATATATTACTCTGCATCTTTACCTGTGACATTGATGTTGTTTCTTAAAGTTCAAAACTTGGTTCTTCATTCTCGTGTTATTACTATTTATTTTTCTAGTTTACTGAAAAGGTTTGATTAATACACATTTTATAGTTTAGTTTATTACAGTGACTTAAAATTTTACTTATTGTCATTAAATATATTAATATTTAATGTTACTAAATTAAGCTGCCTTCACTCCTATAATAAATCATACTTAGTAATAGCCAGTTATCTCCATTGGCAGCTCCAACTTTTTCTTTTGGTTTGATGTTTGGGGTTGGACTTTCTTTCTCAGAAGTGGTTGTGGACCTGGAAGCTTCCAGGCTCCAGGACAATTATTTTATTTTTATTATATACAATAGAAAAACTAAAGCATAGTCTCTAAAGTAAATGTGTTTTTATGGTATTTGTCAGGATCAGAAGAGGATGAGTGGGTTTGGGGTTTGAAGTTGGTTTCATTCAGTGGCCATGCAATGCCCTTGATTTGGTCTCTTTTTATTTTAATTCATTTTAATATAAGCTCTATCAGGTTTTGCGTGAGTCCTTGGCATCACATCTTTATAGGGCATTGTTCAGAATGAAAGGGAGGGCTTCTTGCTAGTTTTAAAAGAATTTTAGCTATTATATATTAATTATATGCAATAATGAATTTCATCATGATTTTTTCACACATGTACGCAATATATTTTGATCATATTTGCTCCCTGTCTCTCTCCTCTCCTTTCATTCCTGCTGATTCCCATCTCTTTTCCCACTAGCTCCCTCCTACTTTTGCATCTTCTTATTAGTTTCTTGGGTGAGCCCGTGCTGTAATTAGGGTTGTCTACAGGAGCATGGTCAACTTCCTGGTGACTACACCACTAAGGAAAATTACTTTCCATCTCCCTCAACAACCATTTGCTACCTGCTGATGTCCGTCGCAGGCAGATTTCATGCTACTTTTCATGTGACAGAGGTGGAAATCTTATTTGGAGAAGTCCATTGAAAGCTTTTACTTGTGATTTCGTGTTTTAAACTAAGCTGCAAGCACTTCCTGTACAGATAATCGCTATGCTCATGGATGGGCCTCCCACTCTGATCGCAGTAACAAAAATCCTACATTGACGAGTTAGTGTGACCAGAGCTCTGTCCTGGGAGTACAAGTAGGACCCCTTCCTAGAGCTATTAACGGTGTGGTGTGATGAACAAGTGGCTGAAGAGTCAGCTGAAAGGGGAACCAACCATCTTTAAACAGTTACAATTATCTACCTGCAAAGCCAAATACAACTTCAGTTCCCTTTGTATAACATATTTTGCTGTTTGCTTCTGGTTTTACTGCTTAATTGAGGTTTCTTAGATTTTGTTGAGATCATTTTGCAATTTGTATCTATCCCAAGGGTGGTATTCACTTTATCCTGATTTTAAAATATGTTAATTAGTGTTCTGTAACTTATAATCACCAGAATCCTTCTGTATCTATAACCTTGTATGAGATTTTCTTTCATAACAGGCATAATATTGAGAACTTAATTTGGGTATTTATGTTAGGTACTGTGAAATAAACTTTATATAATGTATTTTTTCATTTTCTTTTTTAATTTTAATATTTTCATTTTAAATTAAAATATAATTACATAATTTCTCTTTACATATAGTTTTTAATATCCCTATAGTCTTAATTAGAATTGTGGGGCTTATCCAATATTTGTGTCTTATTTTTTTCTTAAGAATTTGTACTTAAACTCACTTATATGCTGGTTCTCAGTGTTTTTAATAGCTAGTTTGAAATTTCAGAATTATATAAACTCTATTGTGCTTTATGATTTTTCTTATCTTCCTTGAGGCAGATTTTATTTTTTCTCTCTAAATTCTTGAAATTAAATGTATATTATTTAGTAAAGCATTTAATAATTTACATTTATATGTTTATCTTAGTTATATAGATGTCTATTATTCTCACTCTAGAGTTCCTGCAGGGCAGCAGGCTACTTTATTACATATTTCCTGCAGAGTCAGTGGGCTTTACATCAACACCATATTTATTGGTAAAGCATCATGAAGCTGTTTCTGAGACTTCCATTCCTATTGAATCTTATACAAATAATGTAGCCTGTTCTGTATCTAGTTTGAAGGAATACTACAGTTTTATGTACCAGTAGTAAAAAATAATTCAAAATTTAAATTACCTAATTGATTTTATTCTGACACTTACTTATATACTTGATTACATGAATAATATATGATCACATATTCATATAATCAATAGATAGACTAAATCATGTAGCATTTGTATCTCACATTCATATTCCCCTACAGCAACCACTATTAACTGCCATCGTTGTCTGTGCCTGTGTATGTGCATATATGTTTGCATGTGTGCATGCGTGCACATGCATACAAGTACATGTGTATACAGAGTCCAGCGGATGATATCAGGTGTCTTCCTATATAATTTTCCACTTTATTCTTTGACATAGGGCCTTTCACTTTACCTTGTGCTCATCAGTTTAACTAGACTGAGCTGGCCAACATGCCTCAGTGATATTCCTGGTACTCCCTAGCTCCTTACCACTGAAGTGCATCATTTGCTGTAGGCTGGACTGCCCAGCTTTTTTACATGACTCCAGAGGAAACAAACACAGGTCCTCAGGCTTTTGCAGAAAGCACTTTATCCATTGAGCCTCCTTCCCAGCCCTGATAGCTTTCATTCTGACAGCACAGGTAGGTTCTGTCTGTTTTGTAATGTGTTGTACCTGGTATATTTTATTCAACATTTTATATGTGAGTTTTGTTTGTGGTTTGTATAGGGTATTGTGTAAAACAATTGTCATAAATTCTTCAAATGTTAAAACACCATAAGAGACTGTGAAATCATGCAATCACAGAACTGTAGAACTTGCATAGATGAAAGGGGAGCCTATGACAAGCAAACAGTAGATATAAATGGACACATTTATATATGAATTGTGTATTTGCTTGTATTTTCTTATTGAGGTTACATTTTGGAGTATGGCACTGTGGTGCTGCTGTGAAGAATATTGCCCTTGTTCTTGGAAGATGATAGGGTGACATATTTAGGAATCAAATCCTAATATGATCTGCAGGACAGTTGAAAATAATTCAGTGAAGTCCTATGAGAAGGCTCGGCTGGTAAAGGTGATTGCAGCCACACTGGAAGATCTATTCTTTGTGCTTACATGGTGGAAGGAAAGAACCAATGTTCTAAAGTTATCTTCTGACTTGCATGCCATAGTGTATGCGAGCACATGTGCGCGCACACACACACATTCAAACCACAATAAATAATATGTGTGCATAACTTTTAATACTTTTAAAAATTGCATTTTATTCATTGTTGTATGGGTGTGCATAGAAAGAAAACAGAAATAGTACAAAGTGCCACAAATCAGTAGATAATTTATTGGTTTCTGTCAAGCTAATTTCTCAGTTTTTAGGTAGGGTTGAGTTCTTTAATAAAAAAAAAATTAAAACCAAGAAACAGGTTTCCTGTTGAGATTTTATTCATCATGTGTGGACACTGTGGCCTGGGGAGTTTAGTAAATTGCCTACAATGTGACCCTGGTGGCTCTGCAGTTCAGGTCCCATGACCATCTCCTGTTCTGCTTCCTGGAAAGCCACAAGGACACAGCTGACTGACAGTTGGGGAAGGTAAAAGCTCCAAGACCCCTCAGAATTCTATAGTAGAAGTGTATTGAGTAATCGGCTAATCAGATACTATAATCTTAAAAATGTCAAGAGGGATCAAGCACTCGGTCAGGTTCACACAACCAGTTAAGAGTGTCAGAGTCTGTATGGCAATCTTGATTTTCTGAGTTTCAAATCAATATTACTTTCACTGTATCATCAAAGATCTGAATGTAGGAGTCGGGAGAAGTTTAGGCCTGTAACATCAGGGTAGCACCGTTATTTTTAAAAACCAGGGAAAACAAAAATAACCGTCTAATTCTCAGCTTGCTTTTTGGGTTTACATTTGACTTTCGACCACACATCAATCAGATGTTTTTCTGCTTGTGATGGAACATTCTTGAAAACCCTTTCTGAATGAGCAATGCTGTGGTCTCTTTCCTCCCAGGCAGGGAGTGGTCTTTTGGCACACAGCACGATTTCTGAATGTTTGTTTCTCTGTCTTACAGCCACAGTTTGCTGATTCTATATTTTTTTGACAAAGGAAACATTTTTTTCCTTTTTTATTACTTTATTAATACTAGGAATCAAAGTTTCCACTTCCTTCCCTCCACCTAATTCCCTCCTGCTCCCCCACTCACCCTCCTCCCTTCCCCCTCCAGTCCTAAGAGAGGGCAGGGTACTCTGCCTTGTGGGAAGTCCAAGGCCCTCCCCCCTCCATCCAGGCCTAGAAAGGTATGCATCCAAATGGATTAGGATCCCAAAAAGCCAGTACATGCTGTAGAGACAAATCCCAGTGCCATTATCATTGTCTTCTCAGTCTGCCCCAATTGTCTGCCTCCTTCAGATGGTTCAGTTTGATCCCATGCTCATTCAGTCCCATTCCAGCTGGCTTTGGTGAGCTCCCATTAGTTCAGGAACACTGTCTCAATAGGTGGATCATTCCCTCATGGACCCAAGAGATGCCCAATCATACTACAAAAGCATTTGTTCAACTATGTTCATAGCAGCATTATTTGTAATAGCCAGAACCTGGAAACAACCTAGATTCCCCTCAATGGAAGAATGGATAAAGAAAGTGTGGCACATCTACACATTAGAGTACTACTCAGCAGTAAAAAACAATGACTTCTTGAATTTTGCATGCAAATGGATGGAAGTAGAAAACACTATCCTGAGTGAGACAACCCAGACCCAAAAATATGAATATGGTATGTACTCACACATTAGTGGACTCTAGCCATAAACAAAGGACATTGAGCCTATAGTTTGTGATCCTACAGAAGCTAAGTAATAAGGTGAACCCAAACAAAAACATATATAGATCCTCCTGGAAATTGGAAGCAGACAAGATCACCAGGCAAAAGTTGGGAGCATCGTTTTTTGTTGTTTTTTTTTTTTTTTCTTACACAGTTTCAGTTCTGTCAGTAGAGGATGTGTGAGAGCAGAAGGGAATTACCGTGGTGTCAAGCATTATGGGTAATTTTACATAAATAGTTCTGTGGAACATCATGCATGGCCACAGTAAAACCAAAGCAAAAACAAATAAACAAACCCAAAACTTCAAACAGAAGGCTTTTTTGTTTCTGGCACTGCTAATTTCAGTTTAGTGATTATTAGTAGGCTTCCAGGAAGTACCTATGGTGAGCCCTAGATAGTCCCATCAACTTTATAGTACTTTCTAGAATTATTTACCTTCTCACAGAAAGGGTGTTGTGTTAAGGCTTTGTTTCCGGGGTGGTATCTTTCTGTTTCCGTTTGTTTGGCTCCTCTCCTGTCATAAGAAGGAAAGCATGATTCTGGCTTGTGTGTCTGCATTTAAGCCTGTGTCACCATTTGGCGTTAAGCATTTTGTGATAAAATAACTGTGGTCTGCTCTGTCTCACCTAGAGGAAGTTTGCCCCACAGAGTCCTCTAAGATTATGTAGGAAGAGGTTGGGAATGGGAGACACAGGACCATGACCTTACCTTGCCATTAGTTCTACAAGCTTGATCATGTTATATATTTAATTTTATCAATTAATAAAGACAGGTAAAGGCAAAGAAGATGACCCAGGAGGTGAAATTCTTGCCTTGAAAGCTTGAAGAGCTTATGTTCATTTCTCAAAGCTCTTAAAAGCCTGGTGTGGTGGTGCGTACGTGGGGTCCTGGCACTAATGGCTTAGACACCAGTGGATTTCAGGAGAACACCGGCCACCCAGAATGCCCTACGTAACCACATACCAACTTCCAGCAACACACACCAAGAAATAAACAGATTAGACAAGGAAAGGGATGACAAAGGAAAAGGAATAAAAGTAAAGGGAGGGAAAGGGACCATGATGGACTTGGCTGCCAGAGCTAAAATACCAAGCATCCAGAAGCTATGGTCATCATCAGGTACAATTCATGTAATCAACATTTTATGCTCATTATAATTAAATAATTACTTGTTTGGCGATGAATATGGAAAATAGAAACACTGAGCTGTGTACTGTCAGGATCTCCCTCTGAGGAACAAAGCCAGTTTGAGGATTTGAATCATGAAAGGTTAGGAGACTCAGATTACAAGGTTTTAAGAATCACTACTTTGTCGATGAACTGTGAAGTCAATGAAATATCTACCACAGACCCAACTGGGATTTGTCCTAGACAGATAAAAGCACAGATGAGACTTGTCATAGGCTGTAAAAATTATTTCTGAATTTTGAGCTCACAGGTCCAAGAAAGGAGGGAGCTAGGGTAAAAGGATTCTAGACAATGTGCTGGTATACAATGGCCAAGCTATGATTAATGAGATGTTGTGGGATCCTAAATCTGTATTTTATAGACATGATGTCTTTTATTTATGGTGGTTTGACTGTCCCCCCCCATAAGTTCAGGTGTTTGAAAAATTGGTCCACAGAAGTGATGTCTTATAAGGTTGTGAAACCTTTAGGAGGCGGAGCTAGCTCAAAGAAGAGGGTCAACAAGTGTAGGGCCTGATGCTCCAATATCCTCTTGGCTTCCTGACCATGGGTACTATGTGACTAGCCTCCTCACCCGCTTTCCATCATGTCTCTGCACCATGATGGACTTTATCCTCTCAAGCTGTAAGGCCCAAGTAGTCTCTTTTTCCTTTAAATTGCTTCTTATCGGCTATTTGGTCACAGCAATAAGAAAAGTAAATAATGCAGTTAGTAGGTTTGACAGTATTTCCTTTACCCTTTTAGAAATACTTATTTATTCATTTGTTTTGATCTTATGAAAAAATAAGACATCAGACAGTTGGCCTATCATAACCAAGTGTTAGGCTTTTGTAATATGGGGTAGCTATAGTTCTCTGTGAGTTCCTGAAAGGCTACAGTAGCACTGGCTTTTGAAGAAGCCATTTTCCTTTATAATTTTAGTCAGAGGTATTATTTTTTGGTGTCAGATAGCCAGATTCCTTGAATCACACACATACACATACATGTTCACATATACATGTATGCATGCACACACATATATATGTATATACATACACACATACATGTATATACACACATACATATGTACACATGCATATATATATTCTGTTGTGAAAGGTGGACTCTCAGATTATGCATGCGCCACTTCTACCCTCAGCTGATTGACTGGAGTTGGTCACATGGCTCTAAAAAGAACCTAGAAAATACATTTCTTCCAGATGGCCATATATCAATAAAATTAGAAGTCATTCCATAGCTACCAAAGAAGAGAAAAGTGAATATCTACCAAAAGCAACACAAAAAACCCAGAACTAGCGGTTGTTCTCATGAAACTAAATGCTCGAAGAGAAGTGATGTATATATTCTGGCCAATTCAGAAACTAGAATATTTTTAAAGGCTAGTAAAAATGTTGCCTAATCCGCAGTAATTGTTAATATTCCCCCAAATCTCATTCATCTTATTCATAAAAGAGAAAGGGATGTGCCATAAGGTTCTGATTATAGAATGCCTACTTTTCCTTTCATGGGTTAAACCCTAAAGCCGGTTAATCCAACCAAGTATCTACCTCTGTCCTCAGCTCCCGGTTCTGTTTCAGCAGAACAAAGCTGTTCATCTCATGTCACATTCCCAGTCATATCATGGTGGGTCTTTACTCTGCAGAAAGAGGGCAGTGCTTCTCCTTCTCGTTACTCTGGATCACTCTGGAGTCTCTCACCAGAGCCATTTCATTTGCCTTCTCCTTTGTCTTGGAAACTTCAACAGTTAATCTTCTCTCCTCAGTAACAAAATAAAACCCACATGCGCATGTGAATGGAACAATGAGGAATGCAAAAAGAGGACATAAGAGGACATGTAGGAGGGTCTGGAGAGAGCAAAGGAGGGGGATGGTGTAACTATGATCTCAAAAAATAAAAGAAATAATTATAAAACTGTGTCACTGACAAAACTAAAACAATTAAATGGCATCTTTGAAAAGCTCTCTTGAGCAATTCTGTCCATCTTGTAGTACCTGTTCCCTTCATTCTTGCTTCTTCCTTTCAACATAAATGAATATGTGTATTGACTAGGCATACATGTATGCATAAATTCTTGTTCTTTATCTTCAATCAAAGATATTTAACCATAACAGAGGATATAGCTTAATGGTAGAGAGTTTGCATGACCTGGGCAAGAACCTGGCATTTTGGAGAAAATTGGAAAAAGAAACTGGGGCTCCTAAGACAGTTCAACAGGGAAAGGTGCTGGCCGTAAGCATCCGATGACCAGAGTTTGATCCTTTAAATGCACGTAGTGGTAGACAGAGATAATAAACTTCACAGATCATTCTCTGACTTCCATGTGTACACCACAGCATGTGCATTCACACAGACATACACCCAACACACACATAAAATAAGGATGATGATGATGTTATCTCAGAGGGAATACTAATTCAGCAATCCTTACCTTCCCTTTTACACCATTGTTTGCTCTCTGCAATACTATTCTCAGAATATCAATGCAGATCATTTAAGATGGATAGATAGGAAGAGCAAGTATTTCTGTATGTCTCATTTTTCCTCAATGATGGCCATGTTTCTGTTTCCTTTTACAACCAAACCCTGATTCTTTTATTTTCTCACACTGTAATTTCTTACACCAGATGATATCAATAACTTCCCCTTTATAAAATTCAATACTTTCCCTTATTTGTCTAAGACAATCACTTGTTGAAATACTTTCTTCACTGGGCCTCCTGAACATTTGACTTCTATGTTGCTTCCTGATTCTTCTTTTTCTTCATTTTTTTTTTAGCTCTTTGATTATTTGTTTTCTTCACTTCAAATCCACACCTCTATTAAACTGGTGATTCTTTTAAACCATATCCTAGAGCCTATGAATTTGGTATTGTCTGTCCATCCTTAAAAGAATATCTCCTTAAGTCAATCATCACCCTAACTATGGCCCTGTTTCTCTAAATGCCCATGACTGAAACATCTATGTGTCTCTAAGACTTTTTCTTGAACTCTTGGTCATTACCTAACTATCAGTTGGTATCATCTCTATCAGAAACTACAGAACTAAATAAACATTTAGAACTCTGAGTTTGTGTTATCTCACTTTTTTGAAAATCTGTTAAAGCCACTGTTTCCCTGTCTCAGGGGATGGGCATTTCCATCAGTGCAATGACTTGGACCAAAAACATATGATTGTCCTATAATTTTTAATCTTCTTTCTTTTCTTCACCATGTTCAACCCACAAAACATTATTTTGGCCCTATCTTCAAATCAAATCTGGAATCTGCTTCTCACCATTCATTTTTGGGTTAATTACCCTGTACAAGACTCCTTTTGTTCTTACTGGGGTAATTCAATAGCCTCCTGCCTTCTTACTTCCCCCATCTCTCTTTTATATCTCCCCTTCCTAACACTCAAATAACGCTAACAAAATATCAGTGAGTATGTAACACACAGTATCAAATCATGTTGCTAGCATTTGATTTTACCCAAAGAAAAATTCCAAGTCTTTAACTTGGCCTAAAACCTAGAGTATTAGGCCCTTGGCCACTCTCTCACCATTTTCTATGATTGTTACATCTTATGCTAATCAGTGACTGCTGAATGTTCCTAAGAGATCCGAGGTATTAGCTACCTTTCTTACTGGCCCTTCCTCTTTCTGTAATTTTCTTCCATAAGGTACTGTTTCTCAGTTCTTTCTCAGTAACTCTGCCAGTGGTGGCACAGTCACGCTTCAAGCAATTCCAAGACTTTTCCTTTTCCTTCAGTTCTTTTTATGTAACCAGTATCTGTAACGTATTTATTATAAGTTACATATTGCGAGATGTACATACTACATACATGTTATAGTCTGATACATAAGAGAAAAGGTATTGTTTGTTATTTTGTTTTGGTCACCAATACAATCTAGTCCCTTAGAATAATAGCTAGCATATAGTAGATGATAAGCACATACTAGTCATTAACAAGTACTGAACATATTCAGTATTTCCAGTGATAGTTTTTATGTTTCATACATTTCTTATTTTACAAGTTGTCTATAACCCATCATTGTGCTACCTCTATACTAAAAATGACAGCAATATTAAGCTCTTCATTTTACTTCTAATTCAACTAAATAGTAAACTCCAATAATACATAAGTCATTTTTTCAGCTTTAATATTAATTTTTAAAAGACTAGTATTCATTATCTGGGTTGAGGAAGATTTTGTAGGAGATGCCATCACCACACATGGAAATATAAAGAAATGCCAATAGAATGTTCAGATGATCTTTTAATGAAACAACAAAATAAGACAGTGATCCTTGGATAATGAAATATTGATTTTTAAAATACTTCTTTTAGAAAGTATTTTTTATTTAGGTAATATCACTCATCAGACATTCCTAAAGGCAGAATCCATACCTCAACACAATTGATTTTATTTTTGTACTTGTGTGTTTATGTTATTTTGTTTATTTATGAATATATGAATAATCCTGGTGCAATGTACAGAGCAGTCTCCCCAAAAAGGCTCTCCTGATTCTGATGTCAGCAACCCTGGCATAGAAATGATATAAGAATTTAAATATGAAATGCATATTCCTGTTTATTTCATGGACAAATTAATTCATCCATCAGCCAGTTGGTAAATGCCAAGGAACCTTTTCTTTTGTCCTTCCATCACCTCTCAACTTCAAATTAAGTGACTTAAATAAGCACAAATATCCCGGGGGATGCTGGTTCGCAAACAAGGAATAGTTAGCTCTGCCTTGATGACCTTCCTCCCCATCTAATAGATAACTTCCTGGTAAGTGACTGTGTGCATTGTGTGTTCTCTGGTATCTGCTCATTTCCTTGTCTCCTGCCAACTGCCAGAGTACAGGACTCAGATGTATCACAAATCCTGTAATATCACAAATTCTCATCCCTCTGTATTATTCTCAAGGCAAGGTCAAACAGGACTATTTGTGTTCAAGCAAATAAATGCATTACAAATAATCCAATAAAACCTCCACAGACACAGGACATAAACCATCAAGACATGCAAAACACAATCTATAACTGCTTGCTTCTTTTGATTTTATAAACCCTGTATGTGAGCCCTGAAAACAAAACTAATCAAAGCTAATAAAAGTGCCAAGGTTTTATCCTTTTTGTTCCTAATGGCTTGATGCATCTTACCTGTACTATTTCTCGAGTGACCATTGGCTGTCTCTGCTCTCAGATGGAAGAGACTCAGGCCAGCATACCCAAGAACTAATTTCAACTATGTCTTTAATGACAATGACTTTCCAATTTGGTGCTGAATAGCTGAAGACCAATAAGGCCTAATAAGTCGAGCAGGATCTAGCCAGAGTCCTACGCTACTGGGAACAGAACACTAAACAACACTAAAGCCTGGAACTAGATTTTCTTCCAGCTGCATTTTCAGGCTCTCAACCTTATGTGGGAGCTGCAATCAGTCTGTGCTATAAATGAAAACAGATTAGAACAGCTGAGTATGTAAGACTTTTTTGATAAAATAAAAACAAAAGCTTGTCCTATGGTGTAGGAGGTCTTTCTGTATTTGTGTTGCTTTCATTGGTTGAATAAAGAAACTGCCTTGGCCTTTTGATAGGGCAGAACTTAGATAGGTGGGGGGTGGGGGGAAGAGAACTGAATGCTGGGAGAAAGAAGGCAGGCAGAGAGAGACGCTATGAAGCTCATAGGTCAGACATGCTGAATCTTACCCGGTAAGCCACAACCTTGTGGTGACATGCAGATTATTAGAAATGGATTGAATCAAGATGCATGAGTTAGCCAATAAGAGGCTAGAACTAATGAGCCAGGCAGTAATTTAATTAATACAATTTCTATGTGGTTATTTCGGGGGCTAAGCTAGCCAGGCAGCAGGACGCAGCCCACTCTCGCTCCTCTTACCTCAGTCCTAAAGTGGAAGGAAGAGTGAAACCCTGTTAGAACACTTTTGTCTTCAGATGAAAAATGTGGTCTTTGCAAGGAGTTGAAAGGTTCTGGTTGGAGACAAAACCACCAAGATTTTATTCTGAACCATGAACCTGAATGTCTCTATGGCCCAAGCTCAAAATGTAAAAGAACAAAAAAGAAGGAGACTAAGCATAAAATGAGTGGAGGAATGGTCACACACTTGGATAAGAAAAAACGTTTGGTATCTGCAGAAAGTGAACTCCAAGGTATACCCAAATCAAATCTCTTAGGGAGTGGCAAAGGTATTTATGTATACTGTGCATATCTCTTCATAACCTCTAAATCTTTCTTTCTATGTTGTGTATGAGTGGTTTTCCTACATGTTTATATGTGCACCTCATGCATGCTTGTTCTTGCAGAAGCCTTAAGAGGATGTCAGATTCCCTAGAACTGGAATTATGTATGTTTTTGAGCTACCGCATGAGTGCTGGGAACTGAACCTGGGTCCTCTGCAAGAGCAGCAACAAGGACTCTAAATCACCGAGCCATCTCTCCAATACCCCTTCATACACATTTAAGAATACCCTGATAATATAACTCCAAATATAAAGTAAATTCTATGCAAGTATTTGGTGTAGTATGTTGTTTATGAATAAAGACAAGAAAAAATGTCTATATAGATGTGATTCCCTTGTCTAAATATTGTCAATATCAGTCCGTGGTTTGTTGAATCCAAGGATGTGGAACCTGTGGGCAGAATCTGGTATCTGGTACAAAGCAGGTCCTACTCTTTATCCAGGGCTTCATATGCAATGCATGTGTTTCGAGACTAGTAATGCCCACTCATTTTATGATCTCAAAATACACCTTAATGTTCTCCAGCTTTATTGTTTAGAGTCTATATGCATTTGAGCAACAGAACAGATGGCGGGTACTAAAGCAATATAATGATATTACCTTTGTTTTCATTTTCTTTGGCAGGAGAACTACAGTCATTGACCTTTTAGTACCTTTCTAGAGCAGACTCTCCAAATGACTGAGCCCTGTCTAGCGAGCCAGCCACAGAGAAAACAAAGATTAGACACAGTGATTCTTTCTCTAAACACGTTGGTAGCCATCCAAATCAATTGATGGCTTCACAGAACTCCAGACAGTGGAGAGGGTGTCACTCTGGAATCTCATTCAGTAAGGTCTTATCCAGTTGTAACACAATGTCTAAACAGTTTCTACTTTTCAAAGTAGTATTGCAGAAAAACAATTTGTGTTAACCAAAACCTTACACCCACAGCATGTCAGAAGAAGGGTTTGTCATAGTCGTTGGCACAGTCACTCCAGAGGCATCCAGTGGGACAATTCTGGGGTTGATCCAAATCTCTGGAAATTCATTTTCCCCTGGGAAAGTGATTTATGGACTGGGGTACAGGTACACAGACAGCATGTGCCATTTCTGTTTGAATTATGGATTTCTAGTAATAGTCTGCCTTCCAGTGGTTTACTAACATGTAGAGCACAACTAAGAACATGCTCAAAAGATAGAACTAGAGCAGCAAATTGTGTCTGTGTTCTATTGAACTACCATAATACGCATGGATTTCTCACTGGCCTTAGAGAGAAGACACGCAAGCATAAATTATGCTTAAGTATCTACAAAGTGCCTTTCTGCAGTAGGTGATCAATAGTTTCCTGTTACTTACCTTTCTTGTGTTTTTCTTCCCGATCTTCTTCCCTAAATTTGCCTTGTAGTTTGCCCAACTCTGGACAAGCCTACTATCTAGAAGGGGTCTTCTTCATTGTCAAGTTGGTATGTGTTGATAAGAAGATGCATCATTCAGGAAATGTATAAGGCCCTTGTGTTTCAACAGATGCCCAATAAATGTTGGCAACTGTTGAGAGAAAGGAAGGCATTGACAATTTGTAGATGTTAAGAAAGGATATAATTTTTTTTGAAGAGGTAGTTAAAGGTGAAGTTTAGGTAGAGATTGTGAAGAAAGTCTGGTTGTGCTTTAGGAAAAGTTTTGACTCAAGAAATGAATTCCCACAGTTAATACAGAAGACTGGAAGAAACTGATAGAATGTTCAAATACTGAGCAAAATAGTTTACTTCTGCTCATGTTCATCATCCCTGTCATCTGTAAAATAGATATTATTATGCTGATTCATTTGGAGCTCCTATAAGTAAGTTGGATGTATAGTAGAACATTGTAAGACAGTTAAGATTTTGCTAGGCTCTTTCTTTCGCCTTCTAAGTAATAGATCAAATGATGAAATTCTTTGTTGTATTCATTGTACATCTTTCCTGCTGGCCTTTGGATGATGGTTAATTGTGATTTATTGGGGGGCTTTGTATTCTGTGTTAAATACTCATAAAATATTTCTACCATTTTACAACTGGTGAGAAACCATGCACAGTATTAAATTTTACTCCAATGACTTGAAATTTATATGAATGCCTGCAAGACTGGCATTTCAAGAAGGAACATACTAGCAATCTAATATTATTTAAAGTGAAGAGGTATTATTTTGGGTCTTAGGGACATATTTCACATAATCTTGAGCAATGTCATACTCATTCACTGTTGTACAGGTATAAAGTAACTTGTGGTTGTGGTTTCACACCACTCCTGACTCTTCATTGAAGGGAACATAGGTGGGCCTTTACTTAGCTAGCCTTCAATAGTGAGCTTCTGATTAAAATTAGGCATTAAAAATCAACAAAGTATCTGCTAATGTAAGACCCTTTTCTGAATTTCAGGCAGTTGCTTTCTATAGACTGGCTAATTTCCTTTCTGGGGAAAAATCTCTCTCTTTTCCTTGGTATAGTTATTATACCATAACACTCATGCACAAGAATCCTGAACTCATATGAATTCTATTATTTTGACTTCATTAAGAAGATTAGAAATTGGAAATAGAGGCAGGGAGTTAAGTAGACTTTTATAGTATAAAACTTGGCTGTATGAATCTACATTTTTCTCCTAATCAAATCTGCTCATTGGCTTTTTTTAATCCTCAGCTAGTATTAGAAGGATCCCTCTTTCTTTCCCTGGAGTCTTACTTAAAAGATAAAATGAGGTAGGGAGATGTGGAACTATCCCTTAATGTTAGGAGTATCCCACAACTGCACACACAAATTGAATGTTGAAGAAACTAAAAGCCAAACTTATGTGACAGATTTTAAGTTTCTCATCTCCCTTTTTATATGAAATCCTATTTTTCTTTGCTCTTGATTGGTGTGGGAAGTCCTTTTGTGTATGTGTTACTTTTATTGGTTAATAAATAAAGCTGTCAGTCAGTGGCTTAGCAGAATAGAGCTAGGCAGGAAAACTAAACTGAATGCTGGGAGAAATAAGGTAGAGTGAATGAGAAGCCATGTAGCCTCTGCCAGAGACAGATGCACCAGAACCTTGCTGGTAAGCCACAGCCATGTGGCGATGCACAGGTTAATAGAAATGGGTTAATTTAAGATACAAGTGATTGCCAGAAATATGCTTAAGTTATTGGCTAAATAGTATTGCAAATAATAGTTTCTGTTGTGAATATTTTGAGTCAGGGTGGTTGGGAAACAAACTAGTGGCCACTGACAACACTTGATTTTACCTGATTTCAGGTATATTGATAATTTAGTCCTTATCATAATTCATTTGAAGATCATAAGATTTCTCTATTATAACTCTCAATCCCTCCAAGACTTTCACTCTCTTCATTTGTGAGTTTGACTCCTTTCTATTATGTCCTAACAGTCCACCATTCCTTTTCCATGAGGCTCAAAAAACTTTAGGATTTGAGTATTTTAGCAAAAAGCCAACCTGGGATACAGTCACCTTGCATGAGCACCAATGGCCACAATACACCAATCTCCTGGCCAGTTGGTTTTTCCAACCTAGGGAACAACAAATTCCTCTTGCTTCTTGTCACAAGCTTTCCTTTCTTTATGAAGGTTTCTGATATGTATTCTGAAAGAGCCTTCTCTATGGCATTAGTGGGGTACCAGACTGCCATTTACTTATTTATATCAAGCCTCAAGGCAAAATCACTGTACATGTGCAAAGCTACTGAGATGCAGGAAACTTTCTCTCTCTCTCTCTCTCTCTCTCTCTCTCTCTCTCTCTGTGTGTGTCTCTCATACACACACACACACACACACACACACACACACACACACACACAAAGTGTGTTTGTACCAAAGGTCTTATTTAGAGTAACAATTCATTGCCCTGTGATCTGGAAAAGTGTTTGGCATTACTAATGAAAATATGGAATGTATGATGTTGTCAGTGGAGGCCACTATTCCAAGCTCAACATTAATAATTTCCCCAGAAAACTATTTCTTATATGTAATTATGGTATATTTTATATATGGAATTGTTTGACCCACATTTAAAGTGGTGTCCTGACCTCACACCATAGTGATGGTCACATCTTCTACTCTTGAGACAGAGTAAATGGGACAGTAACTTGGGCATGCAAGAAGGAAAGTAAGGATGGAGAGTCTTTGATGCATGTATAGGTAAAAAAGGCCCTGGAACTGGGGCCAGGAACACTGAGTTTGGGTCACAGATTCCATTCTCATACTCTAAGATAAAATACATTTCTCTCATACTCAGCTTAGAATTATATTCATGGGGCTTCTTGATTTGGAGTATTGCAATTGGATACCCACTCAGATACTCTAGAAAATAGTAGCATATTTAATGATAATATTGATGATATATCAGAGACCAAGTTAAGTTGAAAGCAATCTTCTGATGGACTTTTTTCCCTGTGAGCGGAGATAATGTGACTTAAGCAGGAAGAAAAATGAGGTTAAGATAGTCTAGTAATATGGAGTAGTAAAGGAACACAGACCATAATATGGAGTAATCTTAATTGCCAGTTTAACTGGGTTATAGTCAGTTATATTGAGAAGAGAATTGGAGAATTGGAAAGCAAAAGTTTAGAGTATGTCTATGAGGGTGTTTACAGATTTGATGAGGGAGAAGATACAGCAATAATTTGAGGGACACCCATTGATAAATATGCAGGTAAAGAGAAGAAAGCTTAAGGACAATGTCCCTCTTAATCTCTGCTTCCTGTTTATCATAAAAGAGCGTATCTATCACACATTCCTACCACCACTATGTTCTGTTTCACAACAGGCCTAGAAAAATGGAGGTAAATGACCATGGGGATGGACCCCCCCAAAACTGTGAGCTAAAAGAACTAATTTTCCCTTAAGGTTATATCAGGGTTGTTCACAGTGACACGAGACATAGCAGACACTACGGTAGAAGAAATGCTCTCTGGGGACTGTTCTGGGTCTTGATCAACCTTCTATTATTGAGTTGTACTTGTCAAGAAAAGCAGAATTGAGGGAACCCCTAAATGGGACATTCCAAAGAACAATTGCTGGCATACTTCTTCATCCCCTCGCCAGAAGGTAACTGAACCCAACATATAAGACTGTGCTAGAATTTCATTATTTTATGCCTTCTTTTGGGATCTCACCCTAAAGGCATCCAAGGAGCATGAAAGGAGTTTGAAGTATATATCATCTTACAATTCCTTTTAAACTTCCTTCCAAAGTTACCAGTTGACTTCCAAGTTCGAGCAGGAGATGCCCGACCTTTGATTAAAGTTTAAAATGTGTGTGTTATCCACAGGGCATGGGTCTGTTGATTATCTGTCACATCAAAGCTAGAATTCACAAGATCTGCCTATGAGTTCACACAGAGATATTAACAATATGATTTTCTAAGAGTAAATATGAAGGAAACAGGTTTGGGATAGAACCTTGAGTTGTATCATGAAGATTCAAGGAATATTATGGTGGTATTCTCTTTGTGGTTAGCAGGACACATATTGTGAGGGAAATATTTATAAAGGCAAAAGAAAGTCAGGACAGTTTCACTAATAAAATTCCCTGCCTAATTTAATCACCATTGCACCTCCTCATCCATACTCTCAAGTGGTTCCTAAGAGGTGTAAAGTTCATATTCTTGTTGATTTCCCCCAGAATATACATGAGTGAGAACTCTCTCCCATCTCCACATCCAATAAATGGTTATGTCATAACAGCAGAGAATTATCGACAATGAAAATATTAATGTTATTCTTTTGGTTAATGGTTATCATTTGCAGAATCGCTAATTAGAGCTCCTAAATAGTTACCAGACTGCTTAATGAGTTGATTTAGAGCAAGGAGTCTTTGGTATCCTTCAAGTGTGACCTTGCTCCAGGCTATATATTACTTATTTTTCTGTTTTTAAGATGTAACATGATGGCCAAGGCAACTTAAAAGAGAAATTATTTAATTGGACTTGCAGTTAACTTATATGGATAGAGTCAATCGTGGTTGACCAATGGCTCAGTAGCAAGAACAGCTGAGAACTCACAGCTTGATCCACAAGTAGGAGGCGGGGATGCATAGTGTGAATGACACTAGTCCTTTGGAACCTCAAAACCCAACCCCAGTGACACATGTTCTCCAAAAAGCTCACACCTCCTAATCATTTCCAAACAGTTCTAGCAACCAGGGACCAAATATTCAAACATATAAGCCTATGGTGGCTATTCTCATTCCAATAGCCACAGGCTATGATGCCAAAGGTTCAGGTGCCAAGGTGTATCCTTACAGGAGGTGCTGGTGTAGGTTCATCTCCTTGCCCCAAAGGGAGGTTTGCTCTCTTGAGTGCAGTATCAATTACCTTCTTCCCAGGAACCCCACAGCTCTCTGTTGTTCTCTGTTGTACCTTCCTAGCCCTTGATTGGCAGTACATCCCAGTTCTTCTGCCAGCCACAGAATCTAACCTGAACACTCTGCCTTATGTAAAACCTGGTATCTGAATGAGGTTGGAGGCGGGCAGGAAGAAGACAGGGCTGATTGGAAAGGGTTTCATTAAAAAATAAAACATAGCTGCCTGTTTGAAGGGAACAAAGTCTGCTAACAAGGATTCGGCTTGCTGGGGTCTCCAGCTGTTCCCTCCTGAGAGCTTGGGTATCAAAGCTTTGTAGGCATACAGTAGTGCTGTTTGCTTGGCTGCCAGAGCAATTACAGCCTGGCAGCGCTCAGGTCTCTTATTGCTTTCATGACTATTATTACTTGTCTGCTCCTGGATCCTGAAGCCTGTCTACATAGACATAAACCCCAGGGAACCACCAAGCCACAGGCACGGTGTTTGCTGTCGCTGCTCTGTGACTCTTGGATTAACATGAATTTAACGTACTCCCTTTATCTGGGAAGCTGAACCAAAGAAAGATAGACTTACATTCACAGGATAGAAAGTGTCCTGCTGAAAACGGCAGTTCTCCAGGCGAGCCTAGGGTAGAGGAAGAACAGAATCTTCATTTTCATTTGAAAAGATCTACTACCTTTATGTTTGGATCAGGGCTCCCTTCCTGCATCTGGGTCCAGAGGCCTATTTGAGGCAAAAGAGCCCATAATATATATTCCATTTGTGCTTTGCTTACAGCAAAAATAAATTAAATAAATTTATGAAAACAAACAAATTTCTCCTTCAGAAAAATCAGAATACTTTGCATTCTTAGAGTGTGCCTTTTACACATATCTCTGCAAATATATATGCAGTTAGGCTAGTCTCGTTGTCTGAAAACAGCAACAATTTAGAAAGTTTAAGAAATAGTCATCTTTAATGTTAGCTGTATTAATATTCCAATGTGATCAATACATTTTTCTTATTGATATTTCAGCTCAAATACTGAAATTAATCATTACTTCTTAATTTACTTATTGACTCAGATCTAAAAAAATTTACACAGCAATTTTAATTGCTTTTAAGCCATCAGTGATGATTTTTGTCTGCATTTGGTCAAGCCTCATTGATCTAAACACTAAGTGGTCCTACTGCTTTGGGTCAGATATTGTTTGGACCTTAGCAGGGAATCCTGCCACACAGCAATCTATAGACGTTAATGCAGGTGAGCCTTTCTTCTTCCCAGTTATGTTCTTTGTATCCCATTCTGTCCCTCTTTAATGTATTCAGTTCAGTAAAAACCTGAAGGAAAACAATACATGTATTAATGAGGAAGTGCATAGGTGACAAGAATACAACCTGAGTAGGCAACATAATTTCAAGGGACAAGGGAAATAAAAGAGGGGTTGCCAAACAGCTTGTGCTCCTATACAAGTTTAGCTATACCACTTTAAAAACTCTCTGAAAAGGTAAGCACTGTGGCTAACCAGAAGATGTCTGTAGGCACACATCTTCCAAGGCCCAGCTTAAGTCACAGAAGTTTTGTTTTCTGAAACATGCAAGGGTTTCCCCCATTTTAATGAAGTCCCACCTGTTCAATTCTTGGGGAGCGACATTTTTCTGATCATTTTCAGTGATCCTTTAATGTTAAGAGAAATACACATCTGTCTGTTTAAGGGGTATCAAGGATTTATTAAGATATGAAAGGTGGGAAATGCACTCATGAATACAGGGTATGGTAAATCCAGTTGCAGAGTCCTTGGAAAGCTTGGGACTGATCACACACTGCTATACGCTACCTAATCTGCTTTTAATACTTGCTTTGCTGTGTTAGTTCAGTTCTCGAACAACATATCTGACTAGTAATGGATCTTTGTTTGGGGACAATTTTTCTCTACTTCAAATTCTACATTTTCCTTCTCTGAACAAGCTTCTTTTTTCCATACAGAATATATGCCCTAGGAATACTATTCTCTCTTGCCTTACTCAATAATTTAATCAAACATAGTGATAAAACCTCTAATTTCTTTTGACTCTCAGAGATACTTTATCACTTTGTTTTACCTATATCATACTGGCCAGAAAAAAAGCAAATAATTCACATGGAAGAAAACCAGGTAACCATTATTGGCACTCATTTATATGCTTAGATGCATAGGAACGTATTAGTTGTCCGTGAAAATTCTATGACGCTGAGTGCTGAAAATCCCAGAAACACGGCTCAGGAGATGGTTCTGCCGGGAAAGTGCTTGGGGTAAAGGCATGAGGACCCAAATGCGGGCCCCTGGAATCCACATTAATCACAAAACAAAACAACTAAGCCCCATCACTGGGAAATCAGGAGGGAACAGCAATAAGCAGATCCCTAGAGCTCGTTGGCTAATTGACACCTAGACAGAATGTGTATTCTATACTTTTGGGCATGGCATGTGTTCTTTTATAGCTCCTGGCCACAGAAGCACTTCAGTGGTAAGAAACATTTTCCCATTTTAAGATTGAGGGTCCTAAACTTAAAGGCAGTGTGAATGTGAATGGAGTTGTATACACAAGAAGTGGCAGAGTTGGGACTCTGATTACCTGAGAGCTTATTACCAACAGACTACACTATTCAACATGCGCACCTTCCTGGGAACTATATACTCAGGTGTAGTACTCTGCAAAAGTCAAAGTAGCCATTGACCCATTGGCCATGAGCTGTTGACCCATGGAATGCCGTGGTTCTCTAAGAAGCCAGTAGACAGCACAAATAAATGCCACCACAATGTTCCCTTCATTGTTAAAATAAGCTGGGCTTAAGCCATGTGCTTCGCTGCAAGGTTGGTTTCCCTTTTGGCTCAGACGTTTTATTTCATCAAAGACGCACATTTATGAACATTTCATAGGCAGGCATTAATATGCCAATCAGATTTTGAAGATGATTGAACTTGATTTTTAATGTTCCTCTCCATAAAAAGCTGCCCGCTAGCCAGAGTGACTGGCAAAGGCCTGTATAATGGACCCCTTTCCTGGTGGACAACGTGCATACTGGAATTTGGAAGCTGCAGCTTCAGACTCAGGTTGCACTGCACAGATACTAAAGAGGTCAACTTGCAGGGGCAGAACTCTGCTCTATCACTATGATCAACGGGGCTCTAGCTGATCATTGTTCTTCTAGACGATGATGGTTGTGACCTATGGGAAGTATGGGGAAAGCAACTTCTGTATCTCCTCTTCCAATCTGATGATGTAGAAGGAAAGTTTCCAGTTAGATGGGACAGAACCCACACAGTCCCCGAGCTAGAAACATCACTCTTGTTATCGTGTAAAAGAGACCTGGGAAAGTTGTGGAAGATGAGTATAGGATTGCGACTGACACTTGTGAAGAAGGGTTGGCACCTGTCACTACCCACAGCTGGCCTGGGCATGTTCCTATGCTATACTGAGAGCTGTGTTTGTGGAGGTTCCCAGAAAGACTAGGGCTTTCCACGTAGTCTGAAATAAAGGATGGCCGCCAGGTCTTCCAAAAGCTTTGGAGAGATGGGTATATGAAGCTTGACTTTTGTCGTGGGTCGCATTGGCAGGGAACAAGGACTTGTTTCATCATTGTGTTCGTTCCTAGCGATTTAACTTTGCACACAGCACTGCCAGTTTATACATCTGTGGATCAGAGAAATAAGCTTGCTTAAATTCTAGGCTATTTAAAGACACAGTATCTGCTTCACAATTACCATTGGCTGTGTGGTTCATAAAGACATGAAAAGCACTCACAGAGAGCTTTGCTGTCTGCTGTGTGCTCATTCATGGTATAGGGACAATTTCACAAATAAAGGACTAAGTAAGTCCAATATAGAAATGAAGGACATATTTGAAAGCCAGCTCACACCTTGTGTCCTGATGGTCCAGTGAATATATGTTTTTTTTTTCAGTTACTAAGGAAACAGTTGTCAGTAATGGAAGAGGAAGCTTGGGCTGAAAGGATGGGCACCGGGCGGCGGGGAGGCTTTGTATAGAAGAACCCATCAGATAGAGTCTGGCAGGGACACCAACACGTTCCATTATTGATTTGGTCCCCAGCATGAAAGCATTAGAGTCCATCTGATGGAGTCGATATGTGAGGATGCCATGGAGCCTATCCACCAGCCTCTCTCTTTCTTCCCTGCTACCTATTAGAGTTCTCAGCTCTGCATAGCTGAATTGGCTCAGTTCTAACTTCTCTGCTGGGTGCCTGACAAAGTGGGGGATGCACAAACTAAATTCCAGTTCACAGCCTTCTCTGCAGAGGTGGCTGAGCAGTTAAGAGCACTACTTCATTTGCAGATGATCCAAGTTCAGAAACGAATATCCACGTTGGGCAGTGCACAACCACATATAACTCCAAACTCCAGAGAGATCCCACACCTTTAGCCTCTTTGGGCATCTCAGCTTACATGTACATACTCATACACAGAAACAAATTTACGTAATTGATGTAGGATGCCTCTCTGTATGCTATAAGTATGTTTTATTACCATTGGTTAATAAGAAAGCTGCTTTGGCCTATAGCAGGGATATATATATATATATATATATATATATATATATATATATAGAGAGAGAGAGAGAGAGAGAGAGAGAGAGAGAGTAGGTGGAGTCAAAGAGATGCCATTTAGCAGCTAAAGGAGAAAGATGTCTACCAGTAGGCCTCAGCCTTGTGGTGATACATAGATTGATAGAAATGGTTAATTTAAGATGTAAGAGCTAGCTAGAGATAAGCCTGAGACATTGGCAAAACAGTATTGTAATTAATAAAGTATCTGTGTGATTATTTGGGTCTGGCTGGCCAGGAAATGTATAAGCAGTCTCTGCTTACCCATAACTAAAATAATAAAGTAAATCTTACAAAAGACTCACAAGTCACCTTATCTCATCCCACACTTGCACTTTATAAAGGTTTTGAGAATGTTTCTAGGAACAACACCAAAGAAACAGGTAGTTTCATAGCTGTAGCTAGACCTAAGTTGTAAGATTTTCACACCATAAGGAAAATAGTGAAACCCTAGAATGGAATTCTAAATGCTACCAGGAAATACTTACTCAAGAAACTGGATATGTCAGAGAAGTGTGAACTGGACTGACCCTGGAGTTTCAATATCACACCAGTCAGAATGACAGAAATTCAGAAAATAACAAATGTTGGTGATGAGGAGACAGGCAAAAGGGGACTTTTATACACTGCTGGTGAGAATGTAACTTACTCTATCTACTATGGGAAGAAATATGGAGATTTCAGCCAAAATTAGAAATAGATCCTTCAGCTGACCCAGGTCTGCACTTCTAGGTATTTACTCAAAGGAAACCAAGCTAAGTTATGGAGCCAACTTTGTGATATGTGTGTGTGTATGTGTGTGTGTAATTACAATTTTATTTACGCATAAAAGACCAAAATTATGTAGTTTTCATGGAAATGGATCCACCATTGGAATATCATATTAACCCAATTAAGTCAGTCTCGGCAAGACAAAACTATATTGACTTTCACTTGTGGATCTTGGATTTTGTATAAAGTTATGTGTGTATATAGGACATGACACTGAAAGTCATAGTGAAACTATCTAGGGTGGCCAAGAGGACTATGAGAGGGATCTGAGGAGTAGAAGGAGTGTATGGGAGAGATTATGATTACACTTTATACCCCAGTATGAAAATGACTTTATGAAGCTCCATACTATGTAAAATGAATATACTCTAATAAAACCATACAGGTTCCTTAGTACATTTGCTCCCTTTCTTTTTGTTCTGATTGATTCTTTAAACTCAAACAATTGGATCTCAACAATTTTCAAAATAATTTCAGGTTTAATTTCATCCATAAACTTAAAATTTTCCATTATATGAAATATCAATTCAGATACGCTACTGTCTTCGAACTAGATGCTTTATTTGAGGAAGTTTGGGTGGCAAGGAGAAATTTTGTATGGTTTGAGAACAATAAAGAAAATGTCTAAGAATATATGTTTGAGTTATGCCCACTCACCCTGTGAAGCTATCCAGTGCCTGAGAACACAGAGACCACATTCATTTTGTGAAATAGTGTCTTCTGGCCTGATGTGACTGCTCTACACATGAGCCCATAACACCTGGGTGGAAGTCATTTATTTGCAAAGACCTCCACACCATCAGTGACAATTCTAGCATGGAAGTGGGAGAAGCACTGAGGCTCTGTCCTAGCTGAGGAGCTGATGATGACAGTTCGTGGTTAGTGGCGTAGGAAATCACTCTTCTTTGGAGAGGTGATCACTGGTAGGTTACTCATGCCCCCAGTGATTAGTCCATACCCTTGCACATATAGACTCTATTGATGAGGCTCAACAAATCATACTAAAACAAAACAATAACAAAAGAAAGGTTATGAAGTTGGGAGGGGAATATCTAGGGAGTATCTGTAGAGAAATGAAGTGGAGGGGGAGTTAGGTATTAATCTGACCATGATTTATTGTTTATATGTATGAAAACTTAATATTTTAACTAAAATTGAGAAATAATCAAAAGTTGAACAACAGAGAAAACCTCACATGCACACTGGTACATTATTGGCTAAATAACCACGAGTGTATTCATATCACAGAATGTATTCTAAACAGGTGACATCACAGAGACAGTCATGAAGTAGCACTGAAATAGAGGAAGCCGATTATTTCCTTAAAATTACTTTCTCGACTTGGAATTCTGAAGAACTTTTTTGGAATACATACCCAGCCAGTCATTTGTGGTTGCAGTGATGTATATTTCCATTAGTGTCAGGATCAAATGGTTCCTGGTTTTCAGCTCTTTATCAGCTAGGTGTTATGATAAAACACTCGTCTTTAGTTTTTAAAGCTTTCAAATTTCAAGCCTTCAACTTCATAATCAAAGTGGGAGGATTTTTATCTTTGAGATAAAAAATTCCTTCAAGTATTATTCTGTTTTTGCATTATAATAGAACTTATCCTGACCATATGGGTCCTTTGTATTGTGCAAGTTTTTCCTGCTTTGTGTATCAATCCCCTTGCTCTCTCTACATGATTAACACCAATCCCATCATGTCTAATGATGAGCGTACCTCTGGGATATCAAAGGCTTAGCTTAAAAACATTGCAATAAGGCCATCATTGTAATCAATGAGGGATAAGTGAGTCACACAAAAAATATAGTGTCCAGTAAATGTACATACCTTAATTAAAATGTTTTGTTGTCAAGGGTTCTAAACATTATCTGACCTGTTGGATAAATGATACATGTAAGCTTGTTGTTACACAGTTGTTGCCACCCTTTAATTTGGACACAAACAAACAAGCACATTGTTTTCCCAGTGCAGTAGTGGGCAATATGATAAAATGAAGCATGTCTATGTTAAAGTGTATAACAGGATTTTCCTATCTGAATGAAAACTCATTATTTTTTAGGCTGTTTATCAAAGTAATTCTGGGATGAGGGTTTTTGCCATGTGCTCTTCTGATGTAGAATTAGTTTGTCACACTGAAAAACCATCTATTGGCATTTTGATTTCCTATGTTTTTGTAGACCAACATGAGGAGAATTGATGTTGTATGGTTCTGCTTTGCCTTCCCAGAATTCACCCTAGTTATCCATTTGTTTAAATATTCCTTGGTGAAGTGCAAGAATGAATCACATAACACTTGGATGGTTGTTATTAAGTCCACTCTCAGATATTCCATAGCTAGGATGCTATTGTGAATGAACTTTTTATTATACTTAGCAATTTATTTTGTTGTTTCAGATAAAAAAATTGATTTTCATGTATTTAATTTGTAACCTTGTCTACTTACTCAGTTCTTTATGTGTGCCTAATGCATTCTGTGTTCTATTTGCTTCTTTTGACTTGCATTAGTATATTATCAGTCTTCCAACAATGATAATGGGATTCCTTTCATCCTAATATGTACAGCTCATTTTTCTTATTGGATTTTCTGGAACTTTTCAAATAATGATAAATATCCCTGATGAGAACAGGATATAATTTAGACCATGGTTTTAATAAGGGCAATGTTACAGCTCTGATTTTATATAGCATTTGCTTTGTCATTGATAACAATGAACACTTTCCTGATGTGCATGGGCTAAGTTGTGCATGCTCATGCACCCCCATGCAACCCATCCCTCACAGAGAGAAACAGAGAAAATATTATCTCAGAAGCTCAATATGCTATAAAGCACCTTATTTCCATTCTACACAGGATGAAACGAAGGCACAAGCTTGTCAAAAGGCTTCCTTCAAATCACACAGATAGACATGATAGTATTGGGAGTGAAGATCTCTGTGTTCAGGTCCTTCTTCACAGTGTCATGCGCAATGCTCCCTTGAAGCTCACATGATGCAGCTTTCACCACGAACACATGCAATGAACCTGTCCTGAGTTTCTTCTTTCTTCTCTCTCTTTTAATTTCTTGTGTCAAATACATTTTAGTGGCATTCCAAATGCCACTACAAGCCCATTGCAAAGATATTCTCTAGGTAACATTACATAATTTTTGTATAATCTAGTTCTAAAAATAGTATTTCTTTAATTTGGGATGTTAATGTTTATATATGCCCAGTTATATATTCTATCTATCTATCCATCTATCTATCTATCCATCTTTCTATCTATCTATTACCTTTATTTCTTTCTAATATCTATCACCTATCATTTTAATAAGTTTAGTATTTTATTTCTGTATTATGATGATCAGCTGTTTTCAGCATCCGTCTTTATAGTAATTTCCTCTGAACTGAAACCATAACTTCTGGAGGAAAGAGGGAAGCTCATAAGATGAAGAAGCTCAGAGAGAAGATTCCCAAGGCCCGTACAAGAGGCTGGATAAACAGTGATGATTGCTGAGGAGAAACAACAAGATGCTCAAGGAGAATTGCTTCCAAGTTGGGTGGGGAGCTTAAGAGATACAGGTTTATAGGTTGTCACCGGCACTCACTCAGATGGGCTTCTCAGGGTTGCAGGTATCTGAGCATCATCAACATTCATTTCAGTAATTCCTGTGGATTCACTGTTTCACCAAAATACTCATGGATGGAGCTGTGGTAGCCACGCCTTGGGGTGACATCTGTCGGGATCCAGCTTGGATGGGTTTGTAAATTCCAGGATAGGGGCCCATGGATTAGAATTGCAAGGTAGGAGCAATGGAGATATGAAAGAAACACAGAGACATAGGATAGTATTGGCAGGGCAACCCAATGAATACTGAACCCACCTGCGTTTATTCCTTATGATCTTTAAATACTCCCATCCAAAAAGGGGTGGGGGAGAAAGCAAAAGACTTTTTTTTCATGATACAAGGAACAGACAAAGTAATTACCATTTGAGTTCCCAAAACACCAAACCAAATAACCACACCCTAGGTCAGGATATCTTGTTTGTAGCCACTCCTTACTTCAAACTTCTTGTCAATAACCTTGAAAGAGCAAGAGTAGGCTTAAACTCTCTGACCTTCAGTCAAAGTGGAGTGGACCCACGTCTGTGGGCCCCCAATCTGGAATGGGCAGATAATGTATAATTTCTCTCTCATACAACAGCATGTATGGACATTTTGAAAGAAATGGTAATTTTTTGATCTCTATGAAAATCTGTGCATCTTGTGTTAGGCTTTAGCATTTAGTATTATGAGCATTATTGTGTTACTTAATTTTATCATTCTTATCCATCCCAATACTTTTCATGCCATGCCTTCTTGCTAGTTGTATCTCATATACTTAGCAAGGGTTCTTGATCTTAGGCTTAGTTCCTATTTGGAAAAAAGGCAGAAAATCTCTTATTGCAAGGAGCCACTGCTTGTTCATTCCTGGCTGCCTGGCTAGCTTTGGCCCAAAATAATCACACAGAAACTATATTAATTAAAACACTGCTTGGTCCATTAGCTCTAACTTCTTATTGGATAACTCTTACATCTTAATTTAACCCATTTATAGTAATCTGTGTATTGCCATGTGACAGTGGCTTACCGGCTCAATTTCAGCATGTCTGTCTCTGGCGGCTCCATGGTTTCTATATGGCTCTGCCCTTCTTTCTCCCAGCATTCAATCCAGTCCTCCCCACCTACCTAAGTTCTACCCTACCAACAGGCCAAGGCAGTTTCTTTATTCATTAATGGTAATCACAGCACACAGAGGGGAGGGACTCCCACATCAGTCTCCTCTTTGTTTCTCTTATATTTTGCTTACTGACTTCTTTTAAAGTCAAAAGCCTGGCTGAATATGATGTGTATGTAGGCAGGAACCTGAGGCTGGAGAGAGGAGTAGATATGTGTACTCAAGAATGAAAATTAAAAAAAAATTAATTGGGAAAACCTCTTCCTTTGGCTGTCCTAAATACTTATCCCATGATTTTACTTATCTTTCTCTTAAAATATTTGATAAAATCATGAAGTTGTTTCCTAGATAATGGATTTTTATATCTTACACCAGTCTGTTAACACTTTCCATTCCAAATCTGCCTTTAATTTGGTAATTCCATCTTTGTCTCCATACTGCATTCTTTTCTAATTTCTTATTATACCCTTTCCATTCTTTTTATTTATTCTCAGTGCAATATACTCTTGTTTCTTTCTGAGAACATGAACAGGAAATTTCCTAGCTACTTACTTTGACAGTAAATCTATTTCAATAGAAAATATTTGTTTTACACCTTGAAAGTATATAATTTTATTTTAGCTGCAACATTTCTTACTAAAATTCTGTTTTCCCTATGCATATATTTGCAGAGGTGTTCAATGATGCCCAGTTTTTATAAACAGACTTTTCTAGAGGTTGTCAAAGGCTAATGCCAATTCCTGTCTTGGGCTCTGTGGCAAAGTTGAAAACCATTCATGGTTTGAGGGTTGATTTGAAACTAGAGACCATCACATGAAGCCAGAACTATGAGCTAACAACTTTTATCAATGAAAAGTAAACTATATTCCATGAAGGGATAAAATATGGATATTCAATGAGCTTGGAGCTAAGGGAGCCAAGGTTTCATTTGTCCTTACCAGTCAGAACCCTCCTTCAAGTAGATTTGAATTCAAAATTCATACTAAAGTAAATAAGGGACATTGCTTAAAAGGGGAGCAGAGAAAAATGTAGAGCTCAATAAAAATTAAAAAAAAATATGATCTATAGAAACATTATCTGGCTCATGTATATAAGGCAAAAATATGTAATTTCTAACTGGAAAGGAAAGCATTAAAACAAACCTACAAAAGATTTCTTCAAAGTCAAAAAGATAAGAACTTAGGATTCTAAAGATAATAAAGATAATAAAACAGCTGGGCATAAATCCTACCTTAGCACTATTTAGAAGAAAAATGGAACTAATAAAAAATGCCCAGTTTGACTGCACATGATAAGGTAAAGCAACATAAAGTAAGTTTAGGAACAGGTTTTAATGAGGATGCATTGACAAGAAGGTCCAATACAGTCAGAATGTTAGTAAGAAAATTCAATGTGGTTAGAGAGAGAATCATTGAAATGGAATTTTTTATGAAAATTTATCCAGAATTCATCACAATTAAGGGGAGAAAGGAAAATTTGCTAATAGTGTTCATTCATATGAAGGGTGGAACAAAACTAATAATGTGAACTGGTCACTTGAAAAAAATCCTTGTCAGAGAACAGTGGAGAGGCACTCCTCAAAAGGCTAATGGATGTTATTTTTCTAGAATTGAAAACATTATAGTGTCAATGAATTCCAAATGAAAGAAATAAAAATCTAAAGTTTTTAAAGAATGGCTAGGATTGATAGATCTTCCAAAAATCTGAAGAAACTTTACCTTTCATCTATTGATGGAATACAACATTTTTCATAATCATTTTATGAACCAGAATCCTTTTGAAATTTTGGTATGCAAACATATTTGAGACATAACTGTAAAATCCTCTCCAAAATATCCAAGTTTTACTGGAAGATAATAGCGATAAAGTTTGACAGTGTTTGAATCCCAGGAATCTGGATAACCATAACCACTTCTCTTCACTGTTGACTCTTCAGTACAAATTACATAATTTGTGTCTGGCTTTATTTTATCATTAAATCATGAGCATTTTCCATATTGCTAAATGGTTGTTATAATTATCATTCTAATGGCTTCATTACATCCTATCAGATTTATTCCATTAGAGTTTCCTTAGTAATTCCTTCTTTATTAGACATTTAGGTTTTATTTCCCTCAAATTTTGATTATTACATATAACATTGGCATAATTTGCATTTTTATGCATATAGATTCACTTTTATTTTCAATCAGTTCATTAGGAATAGTTCCCTGAAGTGACATTATCATGTCAAATGTTATTGAATTTCCCTGAAGGTATGAATCAATTTACATTCCAACAGACATTTTGATATCTAGCAGCCGTTGGCATAAAGGGAGGTCAGAAATATTACATATTTTAAATATTAAATATATTTGCACTAATTTTCTGTGTGTCAATGGCTGTTCTACTTAATGGAACTAGACATTTTCTTAGGTGTGTTTATTTTAGTAATTATTTTTTCTGTTTTATTCTAGCTGCTGTGCTGTTTAAACCTATGTTTTTTACACTTTATTTTGGTCTTACTCTTATTTAACCAATATTGTTTGTGGAGCAGAGATTACCATATAAGACCTTTAATGATTGTAGCAGTGAAGTGTATTGACTGCTAGCATGAATAGACACTCATATATTTTAGCATCATTATTACCAAAACTGTCAAGGTAGAACACACAATTATCTTACCCACCTTGACCTTCCTGGCTCTTATTCCCCTCTTGTACAGAGGCTGAACAAGCTAAAAATTTCTGTTCCAGACTAGTAAAAGGCTGCCAGTGGCTCTATGGTACAGTCTTGATGGGTGAAATGTAAGCAAAAACATTTGGTACTTTCTCCCCATTCTTTTCTTCTTCTTTGGATGATATGGTGGATGGAGCTACAGCAGCTATTTTTCAATTGTAAGAAAGTCAGAAGAAAGACAGGTGAAATACCCGTGATCTTAAGAGGTTGAAATAATGCCATGAATCTTCTACCACACCCTACATTCATGTGCTGTGTGCAGCAAAATCTTATTTGCTTAAGGCAATAGAGTCAGACTTTGCTATTGTCTCTGGGGCAGCTAATGACTTGTTAGGAAGAAAGGTTGGTTTTCTATTTTATTGGCTCTCACTTTTAAATACCAATGTAACTATGACCTTATTTACACACTCACTACTGTGAGGCCACCACCTCACCAATGAGGTCAGATATGATATGTCACACATCATTTCCAGAGATAAGTGGTTTTTCTTGATGAAAAATATTAATATATTAATGTCCATGAGTTGTAAAGATGGGAACACATAATTTGAAGGCACTCATGAATTCTCCACCCAGAGAAATCAAAGTCCATGTGACAAGTGCAGTGTGTGCCTAAGGGACAATCTGCAAAAGTCTCTCCACGTTAGCTTGTTGGTTCATTTATCAGGCATGGGCAGTGTGCCATGGATGGGTGTGTGTTCAAGTAAGAAAGGGCTGTTACTCTGTCTCTCCCTTTCAAGGATTTTTCCCATGGTTTTATTCCAGGACTTGAATGTGAGAAAGAGATCATTTATATATTCAAATATATTAATATTGTGTGAGAGTGAAAATAAAAAGGAATTAGGAAAGGAAAACCAATAAGAGAGGGCAAAATGAAACTGGAGACTCGCTCAGGTCTCCTCAGTCAATAAAGTGAAATGAGTTCCTTCTGGAGTTTTCTGAACTAGTGTTTCTATGATGCCAAGTGCTGCCTGGAATAAGTGGGGCTGCACTGGGGATAGAAGCAATTTTCACATTATAAATGCTTCACTTCAGCTACAACCATACAGTGTGCTGGTGTGCAGGGGTGGTCCCTGGCCCATCAATACTGTACATGGTAGTAGATGTGTTTCTACAGTGCTAGTCCAGTTCTATGACTCGCGAGACGCTGGGATGTGTGCAGGGCTCTCCTAGGTCCACAAGACTGGACTCTTTCTTTTTGTTCTTCCTAGGCCACAGATACGGGGCAGGTCAATGGGTGGGTGTGACTTTCACGTCCTTTCCTCTGACCAGTCAAGTCATTCTCCAAGGAAGAAGAGAGTCTACAGAAGCCTGGGCAAAGAGTCAGACCTTAGAACTTCAGCACACAGGAAGGGACTCTGGGGTTTTTCTCTTTCTTTAAAAAGTGATCTTTTTTTTTCTTCCTGTGGACTTGAGGAGGAAATAAATGCGATTTGTTCAAGATCTGTCTTTCCCTTGTATTGCGGCTGTTTACAGAGGAACTTGCTTCCTTCAACTCTGATGTTATGTCTCCTTTCTTTAGGAAACAGGTGTCAAAACAAGCAGAAAATCCAATTTTCAAGCAGCTCAAAGCAACTTGAGACTTTCTACTCCCAGGGATGCTTTTACCTCGGAAGGCTCCTATGAGGCTCGAGGCTTCCCAATTTCCAGTTTTTGTTTTGTTAGTTGTGTTTTGTTTTGTTTTGTTTCCCTTGGGATGTTTGTAAGCAGTTCTTAACCATCAGTCCTCCCTATCTCTGTCCTCTAGAACATAACAGCATTGTTATTTGGATGTAAAATCCTGCACTTTAATTTTAATTGACATAATAATTGTATGTATTTTGGAGAACTGTGCTGTGCACATATAATCTCTAATGATTAAGCAGTGTATACATGTGTATAAAGTCTAATGATTAAGCAAAGCAATTTTCATATCCATCACAACAAACATTTATCATTTTTCTTGTGCTGGTGAAATTCAAAATCATTTTTTAGTTGTTTTGAAATACATAATAAACTGTTTAGCATTTTATAATTGTATGTTGTAATTATAATGTACTATATTATAATACATTGAATGAAACCAGTTATTTTGTACAATTAATATATTCTAGTAAGATATATGATATGATCATATGTACTTTATTAAAATAATCAATTACTGATTATTTTTATATAGATAAAATATGTAAGTGCCAGGGCAATTCTGAGCTCCATCATGTCGAACCTCAGTTTTAAGAAAACAGAAAAATAATCTGAGCCAATCTCTATATATATTGCAGGGATGCACAAACATTTGTCATCATGTACAATAGTGATAATAGAATTTGCAATGTTATAGGTGTCTAGAGAGGAGGATCATGATCCCATTTTACAGATGAGGCGATCAAGGCTAATGAAGCTCTAGAACCCCACATAATACTATCAGAAAATAGTGAAACTTATTTAAATCCAATTCTGATCTGAATTCTGAAAAACATACTTGCTACCTTGCTGTATAACTGTCTGTCTGGGTTCGTATATAGACTTCCACATGCAATGGGGGAGGCAGAAATCCCTCACTGGTCTCTGTTACTTACTAGCTGTAAGTAACTCAGATCAGTTCCTTGGTTTTTGTGTCTGAATCTCCCTCTGTGTGGATGAGAAAAAAATAATTACCTTGTAGGACTTGGGAAGGAAATACCAACCTCATGTTTTTGAGTCTGTGAAATGCTCAGACCACTTACTGACATCAGGTAGACGTGCAAAAGGTTTTTTTTTTTTCAATTGCTGTAAACTGCCTCACACTCTACCAACTTCTTTTCCTACCTCTCAGAAAGGATTTGTGAAAAGCTATGTAGTTCAGGCTAGTCTAGAACTCATAATCCTGCATCAGCCTCCCAACTGATGGAGAACAAGCTTATCTCATCACACCCGGTATCTGTGCTCATCTCTGCTTCCTGAATTTCACCAGAGAGTGCTGGGCTTGATTTTGCTTTTGTGCATTGTCTTGGCACAAGTAAGAGGATAATTTCAGGGAAGTGTGGTTTATTTTTGGAGTTTCAGTATTAATATGTGAAAGATTTTTCCTCCTTCTTTACCATTGTTTGATAAATGATGGGGCAAATGATGTCTTTAACAAGATTGTTTAGTAATGAATCTTGGTTTCCACAGTAAATACAGATGGAAGCTTTGTGGATTTCATTGCAACTGGGGGGAGGGGGTTGGGCAACTGGGGGAGGGGTAGGCAGCTGGGGGAGGGGGTGGGCAACTGGGGGAGGGGTTGGGCAACTGGGGGAGGGGGAGGGCAATTGGGGGAGGGGATGGGCAACTGGTCTGGTGCCATCCACGCCCTTTATCATCTTCTCGAGCTTGCTATCCTGTCAGGAAATGCAGAACGTTTATGCAACACAAGTTGAAAAAAGCCAACTTTGAAAAGGGACTGACAAACACTTTGAATCCTCAATTTCTGTGAAAGACATATGTCTAGAGTCCCTCTTCCTAATGTGAAAATGTCACTACTCAATTCCCACTGCGTAGTCACTGCTGATTGCTTTGTTTAACTGGCAGGGTCTACAGTTTGGTACCAGTGACCTGGAAGAGATGGGAGCCATGTTCTGCTTGGGCCTTTTCATCTTGGAACTCAAATCTGCAAGCTGTAGCCATAAGCTCTTGGCTCGAGCTACAACTCTGCTGAATGCGGATGTTCTGGACCACTACCTCCAGCGGTAAGATGCTTACAGGGGAATCGGGGATGTCTCAGGTATACTCAGTTCCAGTATCTTGGTGAATCAGATCCATGGATCCTCGACAGACAGAAAATAAGGATGAACTACCAAGTAAAGGTAGGTTCAACTGTACTGTGAGGAAAGCCAGACTTGAAGCCTCACAGATACTGAAAATGTAGAGATGTTGTCACATGTGCATGCATGTGTAGATATAAAACTTAACATATTTATGAATATATTATTATTATGAATTGCTAGTAATAATAGCTGAAGTGTGGTGTCACAGAGTTATACATGTACAGAACTTTTTCTTTCAAATTACATTCTTATATGTGTAATGTTCTTGAGCTATTGTTCAATATAAGAATAGGGAAGTATCTCATTGCCAATATCTAGACTCTCTTTCTTAAACTGTATCAAACTGGCACAGAATATGATTCATAATTGGCCAGGAGAAACTGACTCACATGGTGGTGAATGGCTGGTTGTCTGAGAATTGAGTACCAGTAGTAAGTCAAGGAATGAAGATCCATTATCCAAATGAGCTTTCTGATGCAGTTTCCTGTAGAAAAATACCTCTGTACTGCGCAGAATAAATTCAGAGGAAAGAAGGGAAAAATAATTACACACAAAAGAAGAGAGGACCAGGAGGCACCAGAAGTTCCAAAAAGGCTAAGTCACAGTCTGCCCTTTGAGCAATGGGACTGATGGGGGATTCAGCATATGCTGGTAAATGAGGGAGCATTTAACCATGCACTTTGCCTCCAAAAGCAAAGGCAAAAGTATTAATACGGGGAAGCCTCTTATTTCCAGCTAAATTTCATTAGTTTTCTGCATGTCACTATTAAATTGCTGTTTCACTGTGGCTTCTTATCAACTGGCCAGTCAAGCATAAAAAGATCTAGTAGTGTACATTAACACAACTTTGGAAGGCCTCCATTTCTCTAGGACTTAATTACCTACACACAGTAATTAACTTGTTCATCACAGAGTAATACAGATCTCAGATGACAGAGACTTAAGTAAATCCAGATCCCAATATCCCCGAGATACTACCACTGTTTGTTTTTATTTGGGCACCACAACCACTTCCATCTGCCCGTAATTCCTGCAGAATGCCTCAGCACCCAAAGGCTTGGTCTGCTTCACATTGTCTCAGCGTTTTCTGATTCTCTCGCCGACAGCAAGTGTATCCGCCTGCCTTGACTTGTGTTTCCATTTGTCTTTTCACCCTTTGTTGAGCAGTCTTGGATGGGGATGACTTTTCTTCCTTCCCTTTCTCTTCCCTTCATCCTCAGCTGCTTGTTGAGGGAAGATTGAGCAGAACTGGCATTGCTTGCTTTCCCTGAATTGATTGTGCCCATCTGTTTGATGCAATGCAGTAAGGATTGGTTGCCTGTAAACGAGAAGAAGAAGAAATCTGTCAAAGAAATGTCTTTTCTAATTCAAGTCTAAAGAACTCAATGTCAAGCTTCAAATACAATGGCTGCTATGTGGGTTGTCATGAGAAGGTAGCTGTCATATACTCTCCGTACCACTGACTGTCAGTTTTCAGCTGCCACCAATCCGAGGATGCTAAAACTAGACATTGCCCTTTGACCTCTGCCCCTTCTTTTCTTTATTTTTATTTTTGTCTTTATTTTAAACTCCAACCACATTTCTTCCCCTCACCCCTCCTCCCACCCTCATCTCCCCCAGGCCCGCCCCTCATTCCCTTCTCCCAATAAGTAAGGGCTCCTCTGGGGAGTCAACAAAATCTGGTACATTAAATTAGGGCCAGTCCAAACCACTTCCCACTGCATTAAAGCTGAGCATGGCATTCCACCTTAGGAAATGGGCTCCAACAAGCTTGTTCATGTACCAGGGATAGATCCTAGTCTTACTGCTAAGGGACACTCAGTTCAAGTTTCACCACTGTCTCCCACATACAGAGGGCCTTGTTTTGTCCCATGCAGGTTCCCCAGCTGTCAGTCTAGAGTTCATAAGTTTCAACGAGCTTGGTTCAGCCATCTCTATAGATTATTCCATTATGATCTTGACCTCCCTTGCTCATATATTCATGCCTCCCTCTCTTTGATTGGATTCCTGGAGTTCGGCCTGGTGTTCAGTTGTGAATCTCTGCATCTGGTTGCATCAATTACTTGGAGAGAGTTCTAGCTTCTTTAGAGCTGTGGATTGTGGTCTGGTTAACTTTGTTTTATATCTAATATCCACTTATGAGTGAAGTAAATACCACGCTTGTCTTTCTGAGTCTGGGTTACCTCACTCAGGATGGTTTTTTTTTTAGTTCCATCCATTTGCATGCTAAATTCATGATGGCATTGTTTTTTACAGCTGAGTAATACTCCATTGTATAAATGTATCACATTTTCTTTATCCATTCTTCAGTTGAGGGGCATCTAGGTTGTTTTCAGGTATTTGCTATTACAAATAATAATGCTATGAACATAGCTGAGCAAATGTCCTTGTGGTATGACTAAGAATTTTTTGGGTATATACCTTAGAGTGGTATTGCTGAGACTTGAGGTAGATAAATTCCCAATTGTCTGAGAAACTGCCATACTTATTTCCAATGTGACTGTACAACTTCCCACCAGCAGTGAAGGAGTGTTCCCCAGACTCCACATCCTCTCCAGCATAAGCTGTCATCAATGTTTTTGATCTTTGCCATTCTGACAGGTATAAGCTGGCATCTCAGAGTTGTTTTGATTTGCATTTCCTTGATGATTAAGGATATTGAGCAGTCCCTTAAAAATCTTTCAGGCATTTGAGATTCTTCTGCTGAGAACTCTGTTTAGTTCGGTGCCCCATTTTTAAGTGAATTATTTTGTATTTTGATATCTAGTTTGAGTTCTTTATATATTTTGGAGATGAGATGTGGGGTTGGTGAAGATCTTTTTCCATTCTGTAGGATGTTGTTTTGTTTTATTTAACATGTTCTTTTCCTTAGAAGCTTTTCAGTTTCAGGAGGTCCCATTTATTGATTGTTGCTCTCAGTGTCTGTGCTACTGGTGTTATATTTAATAAGTGGTCTCCTCCTGTGCCAATGCATTCAAGGCTACTTCCCACTTTCTCTTCTTTCAGGTTCAATGTAATTGGATTTATGTTGAGGTCCTTGATCTACTTGGACATGAGTTTTATGCACAGCCATAGAGATCCATTTGGACTTGAGTTTTATGCACAGCCACAGATATGGATCTATGCAATCTTCTATATGTTGACATCCAGTTGTGCCAGCACCATTTGTTAAAGATACATTCCTTTTTTCATTGTATAATTTTGGCTTTTTTGTCAAGAATCAGGTGTTCATAGGTGTGTGGATTAATATCAGGGTCTTTGATTTGATTCCATTGGTCCACATGTCTGTTTTCATGCCAATGTCAAGCTGTTTTTATTACTAAAGCTCTATAGTAGAATTTGAAGTCAGGGATGGTGATGCCTCTTGAAGTTCCTTTATTGTACAAGATTGATGAACTATTCTGGTAGCTTTTTGGTTTTCCATATAAAGTTGAGTATTGTTCTTTCAAGGACTGTGAAGATAGCAAATCTCAACAGATAAAAAAATAAAATTAGAATAAACCCCTGTATCTTATCGGATTGCTATGGTTTAAAGTTAAAATTCAACAACACAAATTCCTTAAAAACTATCAAACTCACGGAAACTGAGTAATGCACAACTGAATCACCCGAGTCAAGAAACAAAGAAAGACTTTAAATGAAGAAGTAAAGGCTTCCTATAATTAAATGAAAATGAAGGTATAAATACCCAAACTTATGGGACACTATGAAAGCAGTACTGACATGAAAGTTCACAGCACTAAGTGCCTACATAAAAATGTTTGAGGAATCCCACACTAGCGAATGAACAGAACACCTGAAAGTTCTAGCAAAAAAAGATGCAAATTCACCCATGAGGGGTATACACCAGGAAATAATCAAGTTGAGGGCTGAAATCAATAAAATAGAAACAAAGAAATCTTAGCCTCTTCCTAGAGTGACTCACTCAGCAACTTAAGGGCAGGATGGTTGAACAAAGGGTTTGATTAACATGCTTGTTTGGAGTATATTTCAATTCAATTTGATAGACGTGTTTGGTAGCTAACAATAGAGAAATTGTTCCATCCAGTTTTATTTTTAATCAAAACATCTGTTATATTATAAAGCCGTTGATCAAAACAGACTTTGGTCCCTGCTCAAAGGGCATGATGACTATATGACTTGGGAGAAATCCACCTGAAAGCTTCTTAACTCCAAAATATCCCAGGGAACAAATCTCTGCTCACTAAAGGATGACCAAAGATAAACTCATAAAATAAAATCTGCTGGTGTGAAGTCAATGATAGGCTGTCTGGGTTATACCTGGTTAGTTTCTATCTGGTGAATAGAGTTAAATCAAGAAAAATCATAATCATATTTCATAAAATATTTGAAAAAAATCACTAAAACAAAAACAACACATATACATAAACATGGAGTTCATTTTATGTTGGCCAGCTACTACTGGACATGGGTCCTACCCTAGACTTTGGTGGAAATATCAAGTAACACTCCATTGGAGACATTGATTTTCCCTTTCCCAGCAGGTATCAATTATCCAGGGCAAATAACTTCTCTTGGATAGGGGTGGGTTTTTATGTCCACTTCAGTTTCTCAGTGCTAAGATTTTGTTTGGTTTGAAAAAATACAAAAAAAAGAATAAAAGAAAGAGAGAAGAAATATGAGTATCAACAGATCAAATCCTAGGAATTCAACTTTCACCAAAATTTTATGCAAATACCAAGCATACAATTAATGCTTGTCAACAGCTCTCCATTTGTTTTTTTAAATTTATAACACATTTGAAAACATCTTGTGTATGTATGAGTGTGTGCTGTATGTGCACTTACATGAAGGTATGCATACCCGATACATGCATGCAGAGGCCATGCATGTCCTTATTGATGTCCCTTATTCCCTTGAGACAAGGTCTCTGAATCCACTTGTCTGGCAATCATAATGCTCCAGGGATTCTTTCATCTCTGTCCCCATTATTCTGGCATTTTAGGCCACAACTATCTTTTTACAGGGGCACTGGGGATTTGAACTCAAGTACAGATGCTGGCACAGCAAATGCTCTTTATGCCAATCCATAACCTCTCTTAGTACATTTTAAAGAGACCTGTGCCAAACTTCCCACACCCTGTCTCTTCTTGGGGTATAATAGTGTTTCCACTACCCTTTACAAAGACTTTGTTGTCCTATTCTAAGAATGAACAAAAGAAAAGCCTGCTTTTTTCCAAATGTTTGCCTTAAGGAAATGTAAGCATACGGCATTTGAGTCTCCAGCTTTCTCAGACACATTAACCCCTGGAGACTGACCTGCCGGGAAGAGAGTGTGCGGTTGTACACATGGACACCATGTTTTCTGACGCTAGGTTTCATGCCTCATTTACCAAAACAACAATTAGAGTGCCATCAGATGCACAGAACAACTTGCTGTTTTTCAGGAGTAGAGGAGCGGTGGAAACAGTGAAATAAAATGCACGTGCTCTTTGCTTTCTGTTTTCTTTTATGTCCCCTTATTCCTGGTTCCTCATTAAAAAAAAAAATCTACTCACTCCTTAGAGCATCCTTTGATCTTCCTTCCTTCTCTCTTCCTTTCTCCTCCCTCTCAATCTTCTCCGTGGAAATAATCCTATGTAGTATGGGAAGATGCCTCCCCTCCCCTCTGGAATGGCGGTTTGTCCCTTGTGCCAAGTCTTTTGCAAAGTCATTTAACAGTTTTGCCGAGTCAGCTGCTGTTCATTTGGATTTGTGTCCCTCCACTGCCTCTTGATCTTCTCAGCTGAGCCTCTCTATCTCCACGTGTCCCTCCATTAATAACAGGAATGCTCTTTGTGTACCTCGGCAGTCGCCCGGTAACTCGTAGGTTTTCCAAATCACAGATGGCCTTTTTGCTCCAACTCTGCTTAGCACTTACCCAGAGCAAACATGCTTAGCTGTTTCTTAGTTCAACGGGACAACACTAAAAACCAAGGTCTTAGACTGTAGAAAAATAATATTGCTTTCTTTAGTGTGTCTGTGTCTTTGTGAGAGAGTGGGTAGATGGGGGTACTTCTGTGTTGATAGGTACAGCCCCGATGACAATCCCAGATGTCGTTCTTCTGGAATGTCATCATATTATTTTGAAACAGCATCTCTCATTGCCTGGAGCTTACCACGCAGGCTAGGCTAGTCAGTCAGCTAGGTCAAAGAATCTTCCTGTCTCCATCAACCCCCGACCCCAACTCACACAATGTGAGGATTACAAGCATGAACCACCATGCCTACATTTTTAATGTGGATTTTGGAAACCAATCTCAGATTCTCTTGCTTGCAAGGCAAGGATTTTTCCACACGAGTCATTTTCTTAGCCTTAGATAAAAAATTAATAATTTTTAAAAAAGCACTTGATTTTTATTTTAAACTATAGTTTTATTGTAGAGAAAGATGACTCAGTACTAAGAAGCACTGCTCTTGCAGAGGACCCAGGATCATTTTTCAGAATCCATATGGTGGCTCACAACCGTCTGTAATCCAATTCCACGGGATTTAAAGCCTCTTCTAAGTTTCGTGGGCCCCTGCATGAACATGTAAACACACATGGTACATATAAACACATGCACACAGAGAGTCATTTTTAACAATATAGTTTTTATTCTATAAATGAAAATATATAATTTGGAAAACACAGAAAGCCCCGACTCCGCTGTCAACATTCACAATGAATACATTAAAAGACCATATAATTTCTTTCACATTTTTTATCTTTGTATACCTTTCCTCTTTCAGGCTTGATGGTGCTGACATGTAATCCCAGATATTTGGGAGGTTGAGAGAGAATAATCGAGAGTTCAAACCTACATGAATTATAAAGAAAGTTAACAGCCGGCCTGAGCAACTTAATGAGGCACTGTCTCAAGCTAATATGTGAATAGGAGGACTGTGGATGTACCTAGCTAGTCAAGTGCAGGCCTGGAACGCACAAAACCATAGATTCAATGCTCTATAAAGAAGTATATGCATAGCCTACATTTCCATCACTGATTAGTGATATCACTTTGTTATAATGTGCTCACATGTCCGCACCCAGTATATTTTTGTGTTCGTAGCTTGTATCAGATTTCAGGCTTGTAGCATTACAGTGTACACATCTGATGTTGAAAATACTGCTCATTAGTGTTTTCTTAAGAAAGGGCTCCATGTGTCCCTCTACTTATCTTCATTGATGAATTCTCTGCTGAGTTCTTAACTGCAGAGTTTAACTCCCGTGGTATTAGCTTGAATTACATTAAAATAGTAGATGTGCTTGATCTATTGACTACTGATGTCATTGTCGAATCTGGTACCTGTTTCTATTCATCTGAGTCTTTGATGGTGTCCTCCAAATATGTGGTAGTCCTTCTGATCCTTCTTTGTGGGATTCTTTAATAAAGCATTATAAGCTTTTACCTTTTATTGTTGAAAATTTATTATCACCCAGACAGCTGTCATTTTCCAAGTTATTCTTTTAGGTATATAGGAAAATTCTGCATTAGTTTGGATTTATTTGAAACTTCACTGAACTCAACAATTATACTTAAAATTGTTATATGAAATATTTTTTTCTGATAGACAACAATACCATTTATAAATTTTGACAGCTTTCTTTACTTCTTTATTGCTCTTTATTCTTTGTCTTTTAAGAGAAATCAAAGAGGTTTTCTTTTTATTTATAAAAGTCATTTTTTATTGTATATATGATGTGTGTGTTTTGTTGAGTGTATAGAGGGGTCCATACGTGGAAGTCGGAGAACAATTTGGGGTAGTCAGTTTTTTCTTCTTCTTCTAGTTGTTGAGGTAAGAACTCTCTTTATTCTTCTATGCTATATATTCCATTCTAGCTCGTCCATGAGTTCATGGTCCATGAGTTCATGGGTGTTTACCTTGTATCTGACTCCCATCTCCTATCTTGCTGTAGCAGCTCAGTGGTGGGGGGGGGGCAGTGGCCTTACAGATCCAAACGACTGTGTAAATGGCATTTTGCAGATTTCAGGGATCAAACCGGGGCCATAAAGCTTGGGTGGCCAGTGCTTTTACCTACTCTGAGCCAACTTGCTGGTACATGTTTTGCCTCTCAGTTTTGAGACAGAGCCTTGTCCAGGCTGACTTTGAATGCACTGCGTGACCGGCCTTGAATGCCTGATCTTCCTCAAGCACTGGACTTATAGATGTCCGCCACCAAACCCAATCTTTCTTTTTCTTATTGTGTGATTCATAGGCTTTATGTTTTGTTTTTTTTTTTAAGTTCAAGGAGAATTTTACTAGAGTCTAAAAGAAAAATGCCAGAGTGAGCAAGAAGAAAGGAAAGCCATGTCCTCCTCTGAGTTAGGTTAACGTGGAGGTCAGCCACATGTCAGACCAGCAGCTGCAGGGTAGGGAAGAGAGCTTTTAGAGAAAGAGTGAAGTCCAATGTACTTGGGAAAGCATGTCTACGACAATGATAGGAGGAAGGAAAGAAAAAGTTATGTTTTTGGGAGGCAGGTCTTAGACAAGCTGGTCAATCCTGCCCCTTAGAGCCTCAGGGTGGCTACTAGGGATTACTCTTTCCTACATATTTTAGAACAGCATTCAAAGTTGAGAATTTGATAATCTAATCAACACAGTGACTTAGAGATGAGGATGATGCTAAACATTAAAGAATTAGCAAAAACAGAATGTAGAGATGTGACTTCTTACAGAGCAGTTGTTTCGTCTGTCCAAGGCCCTGGCAAGTGGCTATTGGTGCGATGTTCATGCCCAGTGTCTTCTTTATTCATTTTGTTCTTTCATAGCTCATTAAATTAAAAAATCATAGTTGTATGGTTATGCAAAAATGGTATCTAGAGAAGTGATTGTTTCTTCTCATTAGGAAAATAATTATGTTAGTAGATTTTCTGTTTTTTTAAACAATTCTTAAGTTTCTAAGGTAGAAATATTTGGTTATAATTTAAAATATTATTTTTAAAGAGAAGTGGAAGTACTTGCTCTTAATTTGGGAGGTATTGCCTCTGTTTGTAATGATGTTAAGTTGGTGACTAGCTTGCTTTATCCTATGATACATAGACTTTAAGTCCTTCAAATTTATCTGTCCTTTGAGTATATATACATTGTAAAAAAAGTTCTGGTTTTTGTAACAAAAATTAATTTTCCCTCTCTTCTCTTCTCGTCTCTTTTCATCTCATCTCTTCCCTCTCTTTCTCCCCCTCTTTCCTTTCCTTACCCTTTTGTTTTATTATTTAGGACCTTTTCATTTATTTAATTTTGAAACCTCGATTTTCCGAACATGTATCAATTAAATGATAACAATGATTCCAATCCAAGTCTTAGATTTTTTATTCCCCTGAAGCATTTGGTATCTGCTTTCTAACTTCTATATTTCTTGCTCTTTTTTATTATTTTTCTACTCTTCTGAAATTCATCAAGTTCTAGAACCTATCTAGAATCTGTCCAGAACCTATTCTCTGAAATTCAGTTGTCTGCATCCTGAGCTGTCCTTTTGACTGATAGTGAATTTTAATTTCAGTGACTTCACATGCCTGTTGCACTCAGCTATTTCCTTTTCTCTCAGCAGTTTCTGTCTTATTTAGGTTTATAATATAACCAATTCTGTTTCCATTTGGCTCTGTTTATCTTTTCATTTTCTATTCCATAGATTCAGATTTCTTTAATGTCCTCTATGCTTAACATTCGACTCCTGAAGTTTACTGTTTGCCTTGTAGTTAGTCATTGCCCCAAAGCCCTGTTACTCCATTGTTGAGTACAACATCTGCCTCCTGCTGTATTATAGTTCACTAGCTCTGGGTTGTTACCCTCTTTTCTTCATTGACTTCCAATTTCTTTATCAGCAGTTTCTATCTATTTGTTGTTCAGTCTCCAGAGCCCTATCAAGTCCTAAGAGTGCTCAGTACCCAAGAGCGTAGAAGTTCATCCAACTCCTCTTATAGTGTAGAACATAGGGTAGCTAGATGCAGGTTTTTATGTTTTACTTTGTGATATGAGAAAATAATCTCATAATAATCTTGGGTCTCAAGCAGAGAGAAGAGGCCAGTGGGTCAAAAAAGAAATCAGGAATCTGAGAAAATGGTTCCCTGGGACGTACTATTAAATTATTCACAGAATGAAGTATCTATTAAATCCAGGAGTTTCAAATTATCACTGTTTCCACTATTTCCAAATTATCCAAGTTATGTGAAAATTCTGTTGACCCCTCTTTTTGATGGAAGTCTGGCACACTGGTTCCTATGGTGTCGAACATCTTGGAGATTCTGCGCTTCATTCTGCAGTTGCCGGCCAGAAACGCTATGTGGAAGGAAGCATTTAAGTTAAACTTAGCCTAGGGCTCTTTGGCAATTGTGAGGATGAAAAGATGTCCTGAAATGGTGAATGGCTCCCTAATTGGTCAGAAAAATTAACTGGTTAGTGAGGAACAAGTGCCAACCTTAGACTGGGATAGCAAGGACACCGACAAAAATCCTTGTTAAATCAGCGGTTAAAGAAAAACGCTTTTATACAGTTTTATGCTGATTCTTCTATAATAAATAAATTAAAATAATGAAAACTGAATGTTAGTGTGTCTATGAGGAAAGTGGTTTAATATCACACACTGATCTGCAGATTGGTTTACTTTCCTCTGGAGAGTCATTTAGCAATTTGCAGGAAGGTCTATAAAAACCTCTCACTTGATTCGACATTTCTAGCTTGCAGAATATTTCCCAAGAAAATAAACACAACTGAAAACAATATTTTATGAGGTGGATATTTATAGAAGGATTCTGTATTGCCATATAATTTTACATATCCCAAACTCCTAGAAAAGGTAAAAAAGGGAGGAACATTATTGATGAACTTTCTAGGATATTATAAAACCATAAAAATTATGAGCATTTCAATGTACAGATCAAGCATTACTATCACCTAGATGCTTCAAAATTTTGTAAGCACCAACCTCAATTTTATAAATGATTTTTATGGCAGATGTTATGTCTAGCATTTGTTTGTGGGGTTTTTTATGTACTTATGTATTTTGTGTACATGTGATGTGTTGTAGAAAGGCTGCTTGCTTGTTCCAGCCACTCAGACCCAAAATACAGAAACTGTATTAATTAAATCACTGCTTGGGCTATTAGCTCTAGCTTCTTATCGTCTAGCTCTTACATATTAGTTTAACCCATTTCTATTAATCTGTGTATCGCCACGTGGCTTTGGCTTACCAGGTAAAGTTCCATCCGGCGTCTGTCTCTGGCAGGGCTACATGACTTCTCTCTTCTCTGTTCTATTCTTCTATTCTTCTCTGTGCAGGCCCAAGACAATTTCTTTATTCATTAACCAATAAAAACAACACATATACAGAAGGACCCCCTACCTCTATGGTGTGTGTGTGTGTGTGTGTGTGTGTGTGTGTGTGTGTGTGTGCAGTGGGAGTCAGTGGGTAGGGATGTATGTGTGCACAGGGAGTCCTCGGTTGCCATTGGAATTCTTCCTCATTCTCTCTCTATCTTATTTGCTGAAGTGGTGCTTCTCAATTGAGCCCAGAGCTTATGGATAAAGCTAGTCTAGTTAGCTAACTTGCTCCAGCACAGGTCTAGCCCTCTGAATACTGAAATTATATGTCCATGCAACATTTACACAGGTATATAGTCTTCATGCTTACAGTTTATGATTTAACTGCTGAGTTTTCTCAGCCACTACCATTTCTTTTTATAAATAAGGATATTAAGTTTTAGAGGAGTCTAAAAATAAGACACATTTGAGAATCTTTGGTAGATTACGCTGGATTTTCAATCTATTTCTGATTCCAATTTCAAGTTCCTATTCTCTTTTACAGTCATTTAAAGGATAAGTGAAAAAAAAAAGCTTAGCAATTAATGTTGTACACATGACAACTGTCACTTTAGTACCCTGCAGAGGCACTGACAGAGGCGAGGGGAATGTAAAATTTATAATTTAAATTAACTCAATCTTATTAATTCCTTTTTGTTTCTTTGCTGTGCAATTCCTGAAAATAATATACTGTGTGTGTATCCATTAGCCTGTGCTTGTGAGTTTGAAAACTAAGAGGAACTCATTTTTTTTTCCCAGAAACACTATACCTCTTGATTGTTTTAATATCATAAAAAAAGGTGAGTATAAGCTGCCATAGGATAAATGTCACAACCTACAGGGTTAAAAATTCAAAAGAGAAAATGATTATGCATAGAAAAGAGTGAAATGTTTTTATTTATTATAAATTATTTGTAGTATTTATTATATTGAACTTTCAAAATGTTTTTTTTCCTAATTTTATCCATGAAATTTTATCCATGTAGCAAACCTAGAGGAATCCCTCCTCCACGGGTGACTGCACAGAACCCTGGGGAAAATACTTGAGCTTCTAGGTCTCCAGGTATATAACTAAGTGACTTCCTCATGGCCATTCATACTGGCATCTCATTCTCCTGAGCCTCAGGCTCAGCCAAATGAATGCCTTCTCTTTTGCCTACGAAATGAAAAACGCTTGAAAATAGAATAGGCTCTCAGTCCCTGGAGGAAGATTTCAATCAAGAAACCCATTCTTCCTACTCTACATCAGTGGCATCCTTTGTATTTTGTTGTTCTTAATTCCTAAAAATGGAAGGACTGATAAAATCCCTGAAGAATTTTCCAAACAGTAGAGACTGATTTAATTTAAGAAAACTTCAAATAACCTAAGATGTATGGTCTAAATTCAGAGCCTTTACATGCATATTTTAGAGTGTTATTCATCCCCTATATTCTCATCTGATTAGGTTGTCCTTCACTTTATAATTTGCCCCTTGACTCATGTGATACTAGCCAAAGTGCTAGCTCTTTAGTACTAGAGTTCAAAGCCATTTCATCTATAAGGGTCAATATCATGTGATGAAGCAAAACAAGCATACATGGAAAAATAATGGTCGAAAAGACAGAGGGGAAAGGAAGCAAGCAGAATAAAGAAGTGGGATGGGAAGAAGCAGGAGAAGGAGAGAAATGAGGAAGAGAAAAGCTCATATATCAAGTAAACACAAAGTCAGGATATGAAACTAAAGATAGGAATGAATATAATAGTAAACAGTTTTTGTATTTATAAGATCTTGCTTTTGGGCAACAGTGATGTGGGAAGAAGAGGGTAGTTTCTCAGTTTCTGTCCATATGACTAACTTTTTGCCTCCTCTCTTTATCCCAGTCAGTTGCTAAGTTTCTCTCTCAAGAGGGAAGAAAACTAGAGATGTAAAGAAGCCCATTAAAGTATATCAAATGTTTGACTTAAAAATTCTGTAGTGTTTTTCATTATTTCAAACACAGGTCAGTGATTTCAATTTTTTTCTTTCTTTCATGAAACACATCATTCTATAATTATTCTATAATATTATTCTATAAATTATTTTTAATATATTCCATATTATTCTATAATATAAACATAAAGCAAACAAAGCCTTAGAAAATTCTTTCCATAAATCAGTGTTCATTCTCAAATAACCAGCCCATCTACTTTTAGTACAAAGTTCAAGTTCAGTATAGCACCTTTCCTGGGAGGGAACGGTACATAAAAATTTGTCCAAATATTCTCAATGCTTTATTCACTATCTACTTGAGCCACTAAGCGGAAGTAGCTCATTTAACTTTGTTACACTTTTTATGTGTTAATAACTTGGGAATAAACTAGAGAAAGCTCTAATTCATTATTGTGCTCTTAGAAAAGGCTGCACATTTATCTTTCAGATCTGCTTAGTCTGAACTTTTGAAGGTTTGCCTCAGAAAAGAATGACGCAATATGTTAATCAAACAAGGTGACACAATATTCTTAGAGATGTTCTAAAGATCTAGAGGTATCACGCACCCCAGACGTAGCCTTGGATTAATCACTTATCCATTGCTCTTCCAGGATATAGACACTTGAGAATGGAGCTTTCTCATCAGATAAGCATGATTCAGTTAATTTCACTGATAATAATATATATTGGTGGCTAAGCATATGCTAGACACTATTTTAAATTAATATTCACATTAAGTTTTAAAAATTCCCTGAAATAGTACTAAGATATAAATATTATTGCTTCTATTATACATCAGAGAAATCAAGGTACAGAGGGTTTAAATCATCTGTCAAAGGTCTTACAGCTACTCAGGGTTAGAGATCAAAGTTAGATTGTGGAGGGTGGATTGTGGGACCAGTGTGTTTAACACTGTGCAAGTTTGAACAATAGAAGTCGTTTTGTTGAAATCATTCATTGTTTTGTTTTCCAATCAAATGTATCTGCATCAGTTAGATTTCTGTTATAAAAATAGATTGACTTCATATATTCTAAATATTCTGGTAGTATTAATGAAAAGCAAGGCTTGTTAAATCATAAGAAAACTAATGAGGTTAAATGTAAGGACTCGGTGACCAATAGCTCAACTGTGTCAGTGGCCAGGAGTCATTAAGATCAGATCCTGAAGTTACTGTGAACTAAAGCACTTCTAGGGTATTCCCTCTATCAATTTTATCTGCAAAGTCTCTGGGGGAGGGTTGGAGGGATCTGTCCTCACCTTCCTTTGTCCCCAATGGTCTCATGGAAGAAGATTCCAAACTGAGATGGATGCTGCCAAAATCCTCACATTATAGTACATGTCCACCCTCCTGTCAAAATAATCCCAAGTTCTGCATGCCAAACTGACAAATCGGATCTATTTCAGGAGCCTGGAAGACCATGAAAAGAATTACAAAATTCTTATATGATATTTACTATGTAGTATTTTAGTATAGTCATGAGTGATTTTGAAAATTAAGGCTTGCAAGTAGGCTGATGTATGGCTTCAAAATAGAGGCATGAGTGGCTTCTGAAGATGTTCAGTGTAAGTCTGTATCACTGGTTACTGAGCAATGCACCAATGGGGATCATCATGTCAACATGCTTTTGGGATCCTGATATATAGAAAATGACTGGATTAATTTACTTTTTATTTTTAATATACTCAAGTATTTCTATTCTTAGGAGGTTTTGAAGGTCCTTCAATAGAAACTGGTTCACATAGTTTCACAGCCAGAGCTGTCTACTCCTTGACTGAGATTTTTAACTGATGTTTTTTATCAAATAATATGGTTGCTCCTTACTCCATAGCAGGACAGATTAGGCATCTCTAAGACTCCAACTTTTTCAGGTGGTATAAATGAAGGCCATAAATATTCTAAAATAAGTTGGCATATATAAAACAAAACTAGTGGAAACAAACATTTATCTGGTTATATTTCATGCACAAACAGAGCTAGGGAAAAATTCTTAGTGGTCTGGATAACTGACATTCTAGAAGGGAGGATTTCCTGACCTCAGGAATTTTTTCTTTATTACATAGAGAATACTATTAAGCTAGCATATGCATAATTTCAATTCAAGTCAGCTCACATCTGTGCATGTGTACGAACACACATACACACAGTATTCAGTGGGAAGAGGAAAGGAAGGAAGGATGGAGGGAGGGAGAGAAGGAAAAAGGAAAGAAGGAAAGGAAGAGAACTAATGAGAGAAGGATTCAAGAAGAAAGGAGAAGGCAGATGACAGAAGCTTGCAGAATAAAATGAGAAGCTGTGTTTAGCTTATTGAATTCTGGTTTTCCAGAATTACTGAATTAAAGTAGAATGCTGAAACCATAGACAAATTAAGTTCCTTGGCACTTATACAACGTTCTTGAGCAGACATATTTGTGAATAGATTGGGTAAATATTCTTACTGTCTCACATTGAAAAGAGTCTTCCAAATATAAGGCAGTGAGTTCCATGCAGAGATGAACAGAGCCTAACTTGGGTTATCAAGAGGAGTTTGTCAAGCAGGAGATGTTGCCAAGTATCATGCATGAATGAAAATAAGTAAATCTTACTTTATTTTTACTATAGTCATGTATACTTAAGTGTAAATCTAAATCTACAGGCCTACCATTCAAAAAGGACTGTCATACAGAACACACAGTTGCAAATGATCGCATCACAGCAATCAAAACTCTGATCATTCCCCAGATAGCCTCCAGTTAGGTCTATTGCAATCTAGTCCTGATTCAACTTTATATCACCAAACAACTCCACCTTGTTTTCTTTCCTACAAGTTCATTCTGAATTATAAGAATCTTATATGAATGGTGTCTTTTTCCTTTAGACTTAATTTGCAGAATGTAAGGATGCAGAAGTGTATCATGTTCTAATCTGTGTGTACTTTTTACAAATTGTTTTCCAAGAAAATGAATAGCTGTAGAAGAAAGTACTCATCTAGACTTCCACTGCCATTCTGTTTTGGGAACAGCTAAACCAGTCCTAGGTTATTTCCACTAGTTGCTCACATGCCCAGCATATGCTTCTTTTTTTTTCCAGCATATGCTTCTTGCAGATGATCACACCACTGGCTCTTTTTGTGGCATATCAGTCACATCTTAAATGTCCTAATCTCAGTTTCATTTTGACCACAGTAAATTTTTTTTATGACCACACAGCCTTGCTACTCCTGCTACAGCTCTAATTCCCCACTTTCTGTCTTCTCCAGATAGAATGTATAGTGCATCAGAGAGAGAACTTAAGCTGCCTTGTTCAAAAGCAGACCCCTAGCACTTTTAGAACACTGTCTGGTGCATGGGAGTAGTCAATCAATCAATGGACAAGTAAATCCTTTGCAAGCCTCTCATGACATGTTTGTTGGAAAACATATTACATTATGGGTTGAAAATAATACAGTTCAGTGCAATTGTTACTAGTTGAAAAATGCCTTCAAAGTATCCTGATTAAGGAAAGTTTATAATCCTGGATAGGAAACTATATTCATAGTTTTACCCTAAGTCCTTTCTTATTCAATTATCTATATTATTTTTAAATGCTTAGCTTTATCTAAAGAAGTAATAGTCATTCCTTTTTGTAATATGATACTAAAATACATAATAATGATGAGATAATTGATATTATGAACTAAAATTACAGATCAAAATGATAGATGAAACTGAACAAGGATAATGAACTATGTTCTGAGTTTCTCTTGTCAAGGGACAAGAGCATACTTTCTCAGAAGAGCACACAATTGCTCGTTATTAACAAGGATCTGAGTAAAATTTCCAGAAATGACATCTTAGAAACCATGAGTGCTAGCATGGATGCCCTTGCAATCTAAGCACTGGGGAGGTAGAAACAGAAAGATCTCTGGGCTTTCCTGGCTTTCCAGGCTAGTCTAATTGACAACAGACTTGTCTTGGTGACAAACTCTGTCTCCAAAGACGAAAATAAAAACAGCGACAAACTGACTAAAAAAATGTTAACACCAGCTGTAGAATTAATGCATAATGATGTCACTTCTGTACAGAGGTGGGTAAGGGGAAAGGAGAAGAGAAGAGAAGAGAAGGGAAGAGAAGGGAAGGGAAGGGAAGGGAGAAAAGAAAATAAAGAGAAAATGAATTTAGAACATGAGAGTTCGCTTGTGAGTTACAAATCTGGACACAGCCCTAAGTGTTTGTTGAAAATGCTCAACAGTGTGCATCGAAGGACCAGTGGGAAAACTGGTACTAATTCTACTAGCAATCTTAAAATTGTTCCCTTCTAGAAAGAAAGAACATTTGCTTACTAACAGGGAATCTTATTGATTAATCTTTGATACCCCCATTTTTGCTTAGGAGAGCCTAAGTAATGAACAGAAATACCCAGCACATAAGGGATGCTACAGATTGCAGGCACATATAGCTTCTGGAAAGTACTTTGCAGAAGAAACCTGCAAGTATGCAGTGCAACCTTCATGCTAGCACATGTAAGGCCTGGACCTACTGTGAGGTATGACTAAAACACATAGTAACACAATATTGTGCTTACATTAGATTCACTTGGGGTGAGAGTTAGTGAATTTTCCTTTTTAAACAGCTGAAGTTCTGAATAATTTATTCAATCCTTTATTAATGTAAACAACCTACCACATAAGTTATTTTGAAGAGTAATAAGGACTTGCCGTTTGTTTTAAATAGCTCTAAATTTGTCTTTTATCATTGGAGTAACCAAAAAGAATAGATTTTCATACTAAGTGGCATAAGGGTACTTGGAGTTGAAGGATAAGGTATTCTGTTAGTGAGAAGGTAGTCACCACACACACAGGCTTTGTTCTCCATTTCCATTCACTTGTTCTGTTTATGTGTTCTTTCTTGTGAGGGTGCTGTCCACACTGTGGGTGCTGAATTCTAGGACTCGGGAAAAATTTTTCTCACAGTCTCATTAGTACGAACAAATTGCAGGTAATAGGTACACACACTTTTCTTGGGAGTTTTCAAAACTTGTATTATTACTGAGGTAAAAGCATTAGCTATTGTTGCATCATTTATAATATAGACATTCATTTCAAATTTTGAGAGGCACGAAACACAATAATCCATAATAAGTAATAGACTGCATAATTTTCTGAGATGACTTTTCTGTATTAGCGAGAAGGGAAACAAAAGAAGAGCAAGGCCATATTTGTCACGTGATTGAGAAGCAAATCTGTTTCTAAATAACACTGTTGTGCGTTACATTCCTGGGGTTACTGACAGCTCCTTATAAGGCAAACGAATATTTGAGCTTAAGTTTGCAGGCAAAGCACAGGTTAAATGCAATGTGTTCTTTGGTCCCTTAGCAAATTGCAGGGGGCAAGAGTGAGCTTGTGTAAATGCTGAACACTCAGATATCCCTCGGTGCTCTCCTCTCACGCGCGTGCTTTTAAATCTCCCAACTTGTGGTTATTATTTTTCAGCACTGAATTAGTGAATCATTTTCCATAGTGCCATTATGCAAAATAAAAGGATACTTTGTTTCTCTGCATTGGCCAATTACTGGATGGAGAAAATTGGACTCCTGAAAGACACATGTGTGCATAGCTTGGCAGATTACAGGAAAGCCTTGTAAAATACTCCCAGATGCTCCATGCAAAGGAGGAAAACTCAGGAGTGAGTAGCAAATTGAGGCGAATTTCAAAGTAAAATTCATTGATTCCAAACAAAACATAAATATTCCCATAGATATGAGGCCCCATGGAAGGTCAACAAGGATAGAGTTTTACTACAGTCAGACAATTCGATCCTTTCCTTTCTACTTTCTGCCATGGTTGTGCTAGAATAAATTAAGGCATATGATTCCTAATCAAACAGACACTGAATATGAACCAATTCATTTATTTTCTCAAAAAAAAATCAGAACACAGAACATGTGGACAAATCTGGATTTGGGCTATTCTCATTGAAAAAGCTTGATACTAAATCTTGTCTTCAGTATTTGAAGTGGCTCCTCGTGACATTGCTGCTATGTGAATATCTATATGAGATAGCCATAGTCTCTTTCTGACACTGGGAAATATCTCTAGAGCTTGTTTTTCATTTGCCATAACTTTACTTAAACATGACTGTGGATACGTTAGGTAAGATAAGGTGTGTCCAATTGAGATCGATTTTTTGATTCCCTAGAATCAAAAATGGCTTTTAATTGAGAAAACCTCAATGACCTGACAGTATAGGAAAGCAGACTTAAAGGAAAAAGCATAATATGGTTGATAACCCGAGAAGAACCATAGTACGAAGGCTATTGTCCTCAGTGTAATGGGGGTAGAGCAAAGAAGAACCTCTGTGATCCATCTGTAGAAGAGTCACTATCCACTAGACACTGCACCCTACTAAGCAGTGACTCCACAGGGAGAGCCAGTGCACCCTTCTTTCTGTTGCTGAGTTCTCAGCTCCAGATTATGCTACAGTTTGCTTGAACCGGAACCCATAGCCTGAGGAAAGACAGATTGTATGAAACAGTCCTTGGGGTTAGTTGCCTAGGATACAGGATATATTCGTCAGGGTTATCTAAAGGAAAAGAACCAATAGAACAAATGCAGGTATATTAAAATAGTTTTAGACGAGTTTATATGGGACTAGTAATAACAATTGTCTTACATCTAAAAGTCTGAGAACCCATTAATTGCCCATTCCTTCAGGCTAGGTAAATCAAAGATTAGAGCAGTGACTGTTTCATGGCAAAGAGGCCAAGACCTCAACAGTTTCTCAGTCCATAAACCCGGGCACCTCAGAACTTCCAATCTGGCACTAAAAATGTGAAGGCTTGCATCTCTGGTCCTTAGTCAGTTATGGAAGCCTGGAAACACTGGCTCTGGTATTGAAATATTTTTTTATGAAATATATTTTATCGTGTTTTCTCTTTCCCAATTCCTCCCCACCTCCCTACCCACCCAACTTTGCTTTCTTTCTCTCTCTTTAAAGCAAACAAATAACAAAAACAAACTAAAAAAAACCTAAGACTCAAGAAATACATAAAAACCAAAACACACAGGTTTCATGCATACTGTTACAAACCTCTTTGAGTTTGTATATATAGGTGATCAGCGTCCAAAAAAAGTTTCCTTGTTCTCATCCAACACATCTGGCTCTTACACTCTTTTTGCCTTCTCTTCCATGGTGATCCCGGAGTCTTAGAGGAAGAGTCTGATAAACACACACACACACACACACACACACACACACACACACACACACACACACACACACATAAAATCTAAGGACTGAGCATTTTGCTCTCCATGACCTACTGATCTCTGCAGTGTGTCAGTATGCTTTACTGTGATGGCCCCCATTTGCTATAAAAAGAAGCTTCTTTGAAGAAGGGTGAGAGCTATACATCCTTGGTTTCATTTCTAGCACAGAGCCCTAAACTAGGGGTAACTGACACAGTCAAAGTAATGTATTGGCTTTAAATAAGTTCCATTTAGTTGTCAAATCACAAGTTTCCTTTAATCTATAACAGATTATTTTTTCTTTTTAAATCTGACTTGATCTTTTTTCTAAAAGACTTTAAGCAAAAATATCTCCCATTTCAGTATTTTTGATGTTTTCACTCAGGATTATTGATAGACTATGTAGTTTAGCCAAAAGTGGTATAGGAATGGGGTCTTCCTCTCTGGGCACATTCTACCAACACTCATATGTTATGTTTTCATAACTTTAGGAGTGATTTAACTTTGATTACCTTTTTAACGTAGTGTGTGAAATTTTTCCACCCTGAAATTTCTGTTGCCACTTTGAAATTCGTACAGGTCTTGTGGAATAGTATTTCTGTCATTCATTTACCAGTTTCAGCATCCACTCAATTCCCCTAAAACAGTTGTTATTATAATAAGTGCAAAGTGGTTATTTTTTAATTCCATCATTTCCTTCACATTTGTTAGCTGGCATTTTATTGTGTGAGAGAGATTGCTGTCAGGCATGGTGATATACATCCATAGATCCATATTCATAGAAAAAGGCAAAGTAATGGCTGCAAAATCTAAGCTAGCCTGGTCTACACAGCCTGACCATGTAAGAAGATGCTGTCGCAAAACAAAGAGAACCAAAATAAACTAAAAAAGAGGAGCTACTGTGCTCTTCATTTAATATGCACATATTTTATTTTATATCTGTGGATTTCTGGATTAATATTTTTTTCAAAAATTTACAAATTATTACTGTCATTAGTTTGATGCTCAAATCATCCTAAATTTGGGTCATAGACATCCAATCAGGTGATGTCTGCATCCTTTCAGAAAGCTCTGATTTTCCTGGTACATCAAGATGTTCTGGACTCATTGAACAGTTTTCAGTTCATCCCTGGAATCTTCCCACACCCCCGGAATCCTTCATCCTTGTTTTGGAGGTGATATTTGGAAACCAAGGCTTAGATGTCAGGAGTGGCTCTAACTTCTTCCATAGATTGAACTTATGCAAGCACTTGTTGTTTTTCAAGTGGTTGGTCATTAAAGCATTTTTTAATCAGCAACAGCCTACTTTTGAAAATGCCCAAGCAATGTTACACAGTAATGAATTTTTAACTTGTTACTAGAAGGTGCTATTTTCTACCAGAAAATAGGAGTAGGATGATATAAATGAATCCCCAAAAGTGTGGGTGAGGTTTAGTACTGCCTTCATTACACTCTGTGCCAGAGGCCTCCCTAACATGGTTTCAATTGTATTTTACTGCTTCCAAGGAATCTTCTATATAAAATCCAATCCATCACCAAGAAACTTGATGTCCTCCACATTCACATTCAGGTTTAGGCTAAATCCCCTTGTCCAAGTGAACACACAGCATTTGCGTTCATGTTTATGTGTCTTCCACACACAATCCTAAAGACAAGCAGAGGCAGCTGACTCTGGAACCTCGTCGCTATGAATGGAGTGTGCCCACCCTCCACCACACACAGTAAGAGGAGGGAGCACTGCTCCATCATGGGGACCCTAAAACATTCCCCAAACGCATGCCTGGTGCACTCTAACCCTGTAACCTGTTCAGTGTCAGCTTCATCTCATCTGTATTTATTTTCCCACGATGCTATTTGATTTTGTACGTGCTTTGAAAAATAAATGATGACATTCTGCTGAAAAGATGCCAGCCTATGTATTCTTTAGAAAGTAACGAAGTGCGGTTACTGTCACTAAGAGATGGCAGAGGGGTACTTTTTTCACGTGATTGTTTTAGAGAGTTTGGTGGTGGTGGTGTGGGTATGCATGTGATGTATTGAAAAGGATATTTAGAAGGGAAAACATGGTAAATCTGGGTTTGTGTGTAATTCCGAGAATGTCATGAACCTGTTTGGTTCTTTACAGCTCCTCTCCCTTTCACATAGTTTTCAGGCCATCCAAGAAGTAAAGTTGTACTCTTAAATTCAGCGTTACATATTTAAAACCAAGAGGCCTGAATTTAAGAGTACAACTTTACTTCTTGGATGGCCTGAAAACTATGTGAAAGGGAGAGGAGCTGTAAAGAACCAAAGAGAATGTCAAAGCACAACATGCTTCCTCTTCATCTTCCTGTCCACTTCTTTCCCCTACTTCTCCTTCCCTTTCTTCTTTCTTCTCTTCTCCCTGTCTTCTCAGCCCCTCCACTTCCCAGATTTTCACAGTATCCATCATTTTTTTTCTCATTCACTGTTTATATTTTTGTTTTTGTTTTTGTTATTTTTGAGAAAGGGTTTCTCTACATGACAGTCCTGGCTGTCCTGGAATGCAGTTTGTAGGCCAGACTGGCCTCAAACGCACAAAAATCCACCAGCCTCTGCTTCCCAAGTGCTGGGATTAAAGATGTACACCACCACTGCCTGGCCACTGCTCATATATATTTTTAAAATCAAATATAAGAATATCTTGGAAAGAGACATAACTAAGGACTAAGGAAAGGACTAAGTAAGACTAAGTAAGGCTTTGTTTTAGATCGGAAGAATTAAATCTACTAAAGAAGCTCATGAATGTTATATAAAATGTGTAGAATCACAGGAATATGTGACAGGCCATGTAAGTGGTATGAAAAATCATCTCAGAGATTTCTGTGGTCCAAATTCATCCAGTCCTGAATAGTGGAACTCAGCGAACTTTTGTTCTCTTCAGAGTGGGCACCATGTCTATTTAAATAGTTCTGTATACATAGCAGACACTCAGTAAATGAACACATCAAACAGCACATTTACATTTTTTTATTATAACCATTTTTTCTCTCCTCCCTCATAAAATTGTAGTGTTACCAATTCTGCCTTTGATATCCACTGCTCACTCATAATGGAGCATCGGCCTTGTGGAAACCACTTTCAGCAAGGATACCTCATGCTTTCTCTGTATTTTAAGCCTTTGCTTTTCTTTTTATCAGTTTCTTTGCCACAGGTAGTCAATTGTTCTCTCTGCCTTTAGACGTTTTCCTCTTTTGCTTTTCTCCAACACTTTATTTTCTTGTGTCCCTTCTGGCCTCAAAGCATTAGAGAGTCCTCACCATTGTTTTCCCTGGGTTGTCTTCCTCAGTTGTTGTTCCCAGTAGTGACTCGGCTATCTTTTCTATTCTTTTTTTTCTCCATCATCATTTTCCTGTGCAATCACATCACCCTCCAAGACTTGCACTATTATTCTGGGCTGAGAAATCTCTTTGAAGAGATAAGTGTAGTTAGAGAAGAAACGTTATGCTGTGGACTGAGCCCTAGGACACCCCAGCTTCTAAAGGATTAGGAGATGAACGTGATTTCCAAAGAAGCTTGAGAATGTGTGACCAGAGAATTCTCAGGAACATCAAGAGATGTCTGTGTTTCTGAACCCAGTAGAAAAAACACTAAAAGCTATTTTTGCATAGGTAGAATGGTGACACACAGTGAATTTGAGCTTCCAACCATGGATATAGTATCCTGCTAAGTTCATTCTTAGAAATGGCAATAGCATTTCTATTTCATTTGTTATTTTTAAATAGATAGTGATTCGATAAATGTTAAGTAAACTGGATTTGCACTCTGCCCCTACCTCAGAGAATCCCAGACTGGTTGCAGTAGTTTGACCCCTTGAACCAGGTGACCCAATTTTAACTCTAATTCTTCCTAAGTAGATGGTTTGGTCTTTGATGTGTTGCTTATCTGCTTGAGTTTCCTAACACATGGAATGATAAATATTAGTGTCTTCCTCTTCCAACTCTAGAGATTACATGAGAACATACGCATGAAAGGGTTTAGACAATGCCTTAAACCTACCACTCACCATTGTGCTATTAGCCCTACAATTTGATGTTCCCCTATGTGTTGTTTCATCAGTGTATAATGTATATCCAAATTCATAGAGCTTTGGTGGAAGTCAAGCCAACCTACCCATGTAAAGTGCTCCATGCACACAGTGATCTCTCTCTCTCTCTCTCTCTCTCTCTCTCTCTCTCTCTTTCTCTCTCTCTCTCTCTCTCTCTTTCTCTCTCTCTCTTTCTCTCTCTCTGTGTTTGTGTGTGTGTTTGTGTCTGTATGTTGGCTGAATTACTGTGAAGGACATTAAAATTTGGTACTGTAATTGACTGACTTAACCTTCCATTTGGTTTAACCCTCAATGATATTATTATAGTGTTACAGGACTATTAGCACTATGCAGCCTCAAATTATTCCATTACCAGTCATATGTTGTGTAATTTATACTCAGAATATACTATTGCCTGATGACAGGAAACATAAAAGTACTGATGTGCACATTTGTGACAGTTACTTAACATGTATTCATCTGATTCAAATTTTCACAGAGTACATCAAGGTATCTGCAGAGTTTTGAAATGCAGTGTTAAAGAGAGGAAATTCAGTGATGACTACATTCAATTGGATTTTCATTTTCAGGAAATATGCATTTTCTTCTAAAGCAACTTGACGTTACTTGTAAAGAAGTATTTGGAAATGAAATGCTGAACCTATGTCTCCTGTTTCAGTGTGTGTATGACTCAAGTATATGACACATTGACAGGAAATTATCTTTATGAAAGCCAATGCAATGAAAAATGAGTCTATATCAATAGAAATGTTTTGAATAATAAAAAGAAAGAAAATTTAGGTATAAAATATAATCATTTCTTATGATGGTCATATAATGCAATATATCATTTCATAATTTATCTTCAATATGAAAGAAAATATTAAATATTAAATGGAAAACAGTACATTTGTCTATATGGATTATGAAGACTATTGAAGGTTATGGTCAATTAATTTTATATATATATCTATATATATATATGCTACTTATAAAAGATAAAATATCTTTACCTCAGTCCATCCACCCTTCACTGTCATAATGAAAATTAAAAAATAGTTTGAAATTCTGGGTTTTTTTCAAATTTGTATATGACTATGGTCTTATGGGAAAAATGCTAGACAAAGCTAAATTTTACCAAAATCCCAAGAGGCAGACCTCAGATTCTTAGGTCTGAGCTAGGCAAGATGGCAAAAGCCATCCCAACCCCTGGAAGACAGAAGCAGAAAAATTACCACAAGTAGAGGACAGCCTGACCCAGATCATTAGCGTGACCCATCTCAAACAAAACAGAGGCGCAAGCAAAAGATTCTTAAGCTTAAACTGTTAACTTCAGGAAACACTTAGAATGCAAGCACTCAATTATGCTCAATGAAGCTAACCCCATCTTCCGGCTCTGAGTCACCTCCTAGAAATGGCTCCTTTAGAAAAAATCTTATTTTCTAAACTTACTATGACATGGTATTAGTCACAATTTGTTCTGCCATAAAGAATCCTTAAAATTTCACCTATGGTTCCACCCAGACAGTGAAAATGCCTTTAACTACGCTCCTAGCATCCTAACACCACAGAACTTTCCTTCAGAGATGGATTCCACTGTTTGAAACTTTTGGGGGTTATTATATGGTGTAGGAGGGTCTTCTATTTGTGTATTGCCCTCATTGGTTAAATAAAGAAAACTGCCTTGGCCTTTTGGTAGGACAGCCCTTAAGTGGGCGGAGTAGATAGAATGGAATGCTGTGAGAGAGAGAAGGCAGTGGAGCAGACGCCATGCTTCTCCAGCACAAGATGGACACTGGTTAGACTCTTGCCGGTAAGCCACAACTCAAGTGGCGATACACATTAATGGAGATGGGCTAAAATAATATGTGAGAGTTAGCCAATAAGGGGCTGGAGATAATGGGCCAGGCAGTATTTAAATGAATACAGTTTCTGTGTAATTATTTCGGGTACACACTGGGAGCCGGATGGCACAGGGGCCCGGCGCCGGGAACGCAGCCCGAGCCCCTCATTACTACAATTATACTGTAACCAGCTCCTGGGGATTTCACAAGGTAAGCATTTCCATCATCTACTTCAGCCAAAGGCCAGATACTTGCATGCATTTGTTGTGAGGCATCAGGGAAACCCTCTTACCTCACTTGAGTTTTTTTCAACCCCTTACCTGATAACTTACTTTCCTTTGGATGGGAAAAAGCAATGAATAGAAAATGTAGTCCAAGGGGATAACTGAGGAGTTTATGAGACTCACTAGAATTTTCATGGACTTATGAGTACAACTACCATGCATTAAGGAATGGAATTCAAGCATCTGTCCTGGGAGTAAATCTGTCCATCTCTCTCTCTTTGCAAGTTCTGTGCCAGCAAACTTTGAACAGAAAATACCCAGCTCATTGGGATTCATTTCCATTCCTCAGTGTCAGCTTCCAGGTCATAGTAAAGCCCTAGTCTTACATTTAGGAATCAGCACAAAAAGAAGCATTAAATAAAACATCTTTTCCACTGCAGTCTTGGTAAGTTCTAAATATATCTCATAGAAATGGATGTGGATATTGCCTTCCTTATTCTAATATTGTGTATGTATATAATTTATCAAACATGCAGAGAATAGATTTATCAAACATGATAAATTTATCAAACATGAATAGACTTTATAGAACCACCCCCCAAAGAAAAGAAAAGCCTCAGAAGTTCTATGCAAATCTCTACTAAACTTCTTATATAAAATATTGAAGCAATACTGATTAAAGAGTGTATTAAGATGCACAGTGGTGGTCTACATTTTTAATCCCAACACTGGGGAGGCAGAAGCAGGTGGATTTCTGTGAGTCTGAGGACAGCTTGATCTACAAAGTGAGTTCCAGGACAGCCAGAGCTGTTAGGCAAAGAAACACTGTCTCAAAACACCAAAAGAAAAACACAAAAAGAAAGGAAAGGAAAAAAAATAGTGTGTTACATTTCTTCCATGATCAGACCTATTATTTAAAAGACTATTGTTATCATCACATGCTCAGGATTTTCCTTAAAGCAGAATCCGAAGTTGATCATTTTTTAATGGAGATAGGAGAGTTTCTGTTTTTTGACCCATTTTAATAGGGCCAGACTTCATTTTATCATGAATCATTTCTTGGGGGGTTAAGGAAAGTGGCAGACTGATAGGAAGTCAAACAGAGAACAATATTCATCTAGTTAAGTGGAAAACTTGGACATTATTCTCAATTTGTTCTCATCCTTCATTTTCCTTCTCTAATCAGGTTAGAAACCACAGCTTATCAGTTCCCATTTTTGGGATTGTCCATGCTAGCTCTTTCAGAACATAGGCATTATTGAATTCAGACTGTCCTTGAAATTAACTGTGCATTTTCCCATTCATGTATTGAAACTCTAATCCCCCATGTAGCCGTATTCAGACACAGAGTCATTATAGAAGTAATTAATGTAAAACAGGGTCATAAAGGTAGGACCTGATTTGATAAGTTCAGTGATCTGTAATAAGAGACACTGGAAAGTCCTCCCCTTTTCCATGCATAAACACCCCAAGGAAGGACTGTGCAATGACCCAGGGAGAGAGTGATCATCTGTAATCCAGCTGCGTCACCTTCACTGGAAGCAGAACCCAGCAGTGCCAGAATTTATCTTGTGCTTCCAGCCCCTAATGCCATGAGAAAATGTGTTTCTATTGTATCTAAGTCCAACTACAATAGTGTGGAGTCAGTGGTGTTAAATACCTCATAGACTTCAAAAGATTATATAAAATTGTATAATACCATGAAAACAAGGTATTATTACAGATAAGAACTAAACACTTGGGAAGGTCACTTCATCCAGCTGCACAGAGCCAAGGACAATGGATGCAGAACTTGAGTGTTCTGGCATTACATTTGTTTGCACCTGAACTTTTCAGTTTGGGCCAGGCCTCTTGTGCTATGTTCTACTTTGTTCATAGAACTTCCCTACAGCTATCTAGAATTTTGGTTCTTATATACTCTACCTAAATCCTAAAATTCCCATGTTAATACTTCACTTTCACCACAAAAATCTCATTTAAACATCTCAAAGGGTTTCCAAGGCACTCCCCAAATCCCTTACCTTTGTTTTAAAATGTGTTCAAAATAGTCCATGTAATTATAGTGTATTATCATTGTCTCAAGGTCCAATTATCAAAATCCCAATCTTCCTCATTGTACCAAGGGCATACCATGTTCTTTTTAATTAATCATTAAGTTAAAATTTTAGGTTAATATTCAAAATAACATGTTGCATCTTGAAATCCTCATAGGTGTGCCTTACTCTTTATAGCCGCATCTATAACTCTCTCCAGAAAATGTTTTTTCTCTTCCCTCTTGTACAAGACTGTACTTAGTGCACAAGGCTGTCTTTAGTGCCATATGTTACACAAGTCTCTTCTTGGGTCTCCTTATAGTGTTCTCCTGCTTAGAACTCTTTTAGGTATTTCCTTGAAGTTCATTTCTTGTGGCCTTTAGTTATGCATTAATCCCTAGTTGTCTCATGTTTGGAGATGAAAAAGGGTTCTTAAACATAAATTCAAATCTCCAACCAACCAATTAACCTGCTATTCAATACACAGTTATTAAACTTTAACTTTTGTCCAGGTTTTGCAAAATGAAAATGACATTGTTTCCATCGGCTAAGTGCTCTAGGAAACCTTTCTGACAGTAGCCTTTAAATTACCTGCTCACTTGGACATGGCCTCTTATACTATAAATGCAGATGTAAAGCATGCACTTGCTCTTTTTCCTGGCTGCTGCATTTGGTTGCTGTTCCCCGTTTGAGCAGAGAATTGTGATTTGTGAGTCTACCCCTAAATAACTAACCCTTTATTATACTTATTTCTGAGCTAATGTGGGATTTCTTTTTAATGTCTGTCTTCATCTGGCACCCAACATGGGGCCCATCTCCAAAGCTATTGGGTTGACCGGTCTAAAAGGCCCAAATGGTCCAGGGCCTAAAAGATCTCCCACCTCCACTCACCTGGCTTGCTTTCACATATTAAGCAGTTTTTTGTAAAACCTGCAACAGCTGATCAAAGCATGGGGCGACTTGGAAATTTCCCAAGAAGAATATTTTCTTTCTCCTGAGTGTATTTCATAGCTAAGCCCAGTGTTTCAAATATACTCAACATATTAGGGAAATATTTACTCAATGCATAATAGTATCTATGCCACCTACTCAAGAATGGAAAGAATATGTAATAGTTTCCTCTTTGTCTTTCAATAACAACAAAGCTTCAATAGTGATATAATGCTTAGGAAGACAGCATAGTGTAGAAACCATAAAAAAGTTCTACAGTATTGAGCTGAGATATTAATCTCATCCCCTTGCTCATTTGTTATTTCAGAGCAATTGTTTACTAAACCATAGTTTCTTATTTAAAACTCTCAGCATAGAGTCTGGTTTATATATAAATACTTTTAGTCTCTGAAATCATATTTTTAACCATTCAAAGACATGGACAAAGAAACTTGTTATTTCTTCTCTATTTGTCTTCCAATGGCCAATACTGCTCCAAGATTTTCTTGTCTCAAAGATGAAAACATAGTTAGCTGATTCTAACACACAATGAGGTTCCTAGCTGGACTTTGAATGAGGCAAAGAGAAAGCAAACAAAGCAAAACAAAATGAGCATAAAACCTCCCTGAAGTATATGTATGTAACAAAGATCTTAGGGAGAAGTGTGTCATTTGCAACCAGCTTTCAACACAAACATCTCTTTGTAGATAGAGATATATTTGTTATACTTCAGGAGAAAAACCTGACAAGCAACCATACAGATTCTTTACAATTATTTGGGCAGAATATAAATAGTCAAAGTACGAATGATCAATGGATTGCACTTTTTGGCTCATGTACTTGATTAGATATGCCATCTTAGGAGTACTTATTAATCCATTTTTAAGTATCAGGGTAAATACATCAGATAATGGTAAAACTGACAATAACCCTCATTATATCTTACACAACCATGATTGGCTGTGGGCTCTGTCAGCCCTGTTAATTCTGGTGGGAGGTTACCAACTGATACTGAAGGTTCCGCTCAGCTTTACACCTGAAGATTGCAGTTTAATTGCTGTGATGTTGCACAGATTTGTGAAAATAAGTCCTGTCAAACACATTTGAATACTTTAAAAAATTAAATTGCTATTGGACTTGTTATCATGAGAAAGGAGTCAATTCAATGTCAGTAGATATTTTTGAAGTCACCTGATGGCATTTCTTATCATTGGCAAATGTATGAAAACTTGGCAGGTTGGTTTAGAAATAGATAAAAAAGTAGTGATGGACAATGCACACTGGAATGAAAGGTCTAGAAACACAAGAATCTTTCTGAATGGTTGCAAAAACCCACAAAATCCTGGAACAGGTGGTTTTACAGGCAGAAAGATTTAAAGTCAAATAGTAACACTTTCCTTTTACCGACATGGTGAGGATTCATAACCCTACAAACCTCAACTCAGCCATCTGTGAAATAGGGATTATAATATTTCTTCTTAGAGACATTGGGAAGGGCAAGGTAGATGATTCTAAAGGATTCAGGTCAGAGCCTGACTTATAACTAATATTGGTGTGATTCCCCCCACCCCCTACTAGATTTGGAGACCCATTTCATAGAAGATGGCTCTATAAGCATACAGGAACCTGAAAGGGAATGCTTCACTGTCCCGCCAGGACTCTGTGTAGTACCCAGGTCTAAGCCCTGCTGTTCCCTCTTGCCCTTGATACCTTATAAGCATTTCAAGTGCTTCCTTTCCTGGATGTCCCTCTTCAAGAGCTCAGGACTCCACATCTATGGGAACAAAAGGCTTGAGAACCTTTAAAATCTTTCTGAAAATCCTAAGATAAAAGCATCAGTAAGATCAATGGAAACCTTTCAGGAAACAGCTTCTACAATACTGCACTCTGTGTACTGTGGTGTGGCAAAAGGCTTACATACTAGCCAGAAGCATGCACATTGCTTGTTCCTTCTGAGAGAATTCTCTGTACAACCCAGGGCAGACCCTATGAGGATAAAAATTTATTGTTTTATCATTTTATTACTACCTTCCAAAAGGTATTAGCCCTTGTAATTTATAGTCAGCTCTAAATATAAATAAGCTACAGTTCCTAGCTTATTGTATACACCAAGTAAATATTTTTGAGTGAACTAATGGCTAATGTCATTAAAGCAGGACTTCAAAAGCTACATCCTGCCAGGCAAGTTCAACCTGCCCTCAGAGCCATGGATGTTTACTTATGCATTGCCAATCATTGATTTCCTTACAAAATGACAGAGCATGTGGCCTTGTGAACTCTAAAGTTTAAATATTTACTATCTAATATGATCATCACCCTCATCGTAATAGCTTTCAAAAAGTCTTTTTAAGTAACAGATACATGGCATGCTTTTAATGGCTTTCTTAAATGCCTTTGTAAGGTGTATCTTATTTCTGCGATCATTAAAGAAAGGAAAATGACACCTAGAACCATATCAGAGCTTATTAAGATCTAAGATCAAACTCATCTCTGCCCATAGCCTATGAAGCCAGATATTTTGATGTTTATATTAAACTAAGTGGCTAACATTTATATCAAGATGAACATATAAAGGTACTTCCAATGCCATCCAATGCCACTGTTTCTGTTTCCTAAAGAAATTAAAAAGCTAGATAAACAAAAAGCAAAACTAAAGATGCCAAGATCTATCTTCATAAATTCAGTTTCTGTGTATTGAAATTGTCTTATATTTCTTTCACGATGGGTTTATTTTTAATGGAAATGCTTACAGAAGCAATGCAAGCTCTTTTTAAAAAATCTTCTATTGACATTAAAACAGAGAAAGCATTAAAAATGAAAACAGGCACTTATAATAGGAAAAAACTATGGGAGTTTATTCAGTTGGGCTTTAAAGTAGAAAATGAAATTTAATGTGGCTAATTAATGCACTTGGGTAAAAATAATGCCAGGCTAAGCACAGTTTAAATGGTACTTAATTAGTTAATATGAAAAGGGAACAATCCTTGCTCATTCCAGGATTGAACACTTTCATTTTGGGTTAGGGGCAGCAGTAATGGAAAGAGCAATGACATTGTTAGCTTGTGTTCAGAGACCACACTGTCCCAGGATTTGTGTCTTTTGTAAGGCATTGATTGTAACGCACTAAGACACCTGGTCCAATTCTAGACACATTGAACAACAAAAGAAGGTGAATTCTATTTCCAGGAAGTAGACATGTTTGCCAAGAGCGAAGACAGCAGGAAGACCTAGAGCCTCAGTGGGGTGTCCTGGATGAGATCCCTAGAGACTCTTCTTCCGTGCTGCCCTCCTAGTGGGAGCTGTGTGCTCATCAGATGCGCTCAGTCATGTTGGCATAACCAGATTCTATCAGTTGTCCCCCCCTCCTATGGAACTGTGGTGTAAAAAAACAGCCCAGCTTTCATAAAGTACAGTTGCTCTGCTGTTTCCTCCCCCCGCTTTAGGATTCCAATTTATTGAGAATGGGAGGGGGTCTCTGTCTTGTTTACATGGCATTACTGGACCATCTACTGCCCGTTCTTCTGCAAAAAGTCTTAATTCTCCATTTTTGCTTTCTCCCTTTCCTCCTTTGAAAGAAGAAAGGAAGCTAAGTATAGCTACATCATTAATTATGAAAGAGATTGGGAAGGACAAAGATAGAAAAGTCAGGCTGCCTGTTTATAAAAGACATTTTACTGGGTAAAGGACATTGAGATGGGGCAAAAATATGCATTAAACTTCTATGAAGTGGGTACATCATAAAGAATTGTAGAAGAATATGAACGGAGACAATTTAACTTCTAAAGTGCATAAACAGATAGTTAAATTGCATTTAAAACAATTATGGGTATGAATTTCCTTAAACATAATCCACTTTTGGTCTAGACCATGTAGTACTTAGAATTGTGGTGTTGGGATTATAATGTGAGAACTGCTTTAGTGTTACGGTACGACATTGGAACCCCTGGTGCTGTTAGAGTGCTAGAGGGGGTTAAAGTAAGCTCAGAATAAATGAAAAGACAAGGCAGAAAGGAGCAGGGTCATGCAAAGTAGACAATGAGCTGATGAAAGACAGAACTGTGTCCCAACACCCTTCAAAGGATTTCAGGTCAGCATAATAAATGAGTTGTGGGAGCTTAAAGCATCTCCTTCAGGGTACATAACTCACCAGGAGATGACTCCTTCAGTCCTCATGCAAGAGACAAGAGCTGAGATAAATAGGCTTGGGAGTATGCGTGACTGCCTGTCTGCCTACTTCCTTCATTCCATTCTTCCTTCCTGCCTCCCTCCCTCGCTTCCTGTTTCCCTTCCTTCCTTTTTCTCTCCTTATTACCCCCTCCTTCTCTTCCTACATTTCTTTTACCTTGTCGTGACTGAAAGAAATACACTCAAACCAAATCATTCATGAGCAAGTTAAAAAGTGGAGAATTCACTAATTATTTAGCATTGACCCATATATAACATGCAATTGAAGTACAAATGATAGAATGTAGAACATGTAGATTTCCTTGAATGCATACAAGACTGGAGTTCTGGGCAAGAAAAGTGGATAAATGTGTTGATGAATGTCTGAACTTTTATTCTATTCAACAGTGTTGATTACTAGTGTGAGGGCCTGGAATTACAAATATGGTTGTGATGACCAATTTCTCTCAGTGCATAATGTTGGGGAGGTAGGGTGATGTATATAAGCACTGTATTCGGTATGAGACAGCAGGATGAGACCAATGAAATATAATTTATATGCTACTGTGTTACAGAGGATTCTTAAGTCATACATCATTGAATAAAGGGATTGCAGGTTTAGGTGATACCACAATCAGAATTCTAATGTCAAGTGTGTAGATGGATGTTGGATGCCTGAGTTGTGGGAAGGAGTGTTAACTGAAGGCAGAGAAATGGATCACTACAGAGTTTCAAAGGAAATTGCAGGAGATATGCCTGTGAATTGATGCACTTTAAACTCAGGGAAATATTCAACCATGTCTGCTTCATCGAAGCTGTCAGTGTGTTTAGACAAACAGAGACCCTAAGGGAGTGAGCCACAAGGGAATGTTGGAGTCTATAAGAAGCTATTCCAATTCAAATGCTTCAAAGGCACAGCTTGTAGACTGCATTCCCAGGATAACGTCCCAGAACAAGGCAGGGCTTAGCTCTCCCAAGTCGGGTCATGGTCTTGTCAACAACCCTTCTGAATTCATGGAGGCTTACAAAAAGAAAAAGCTCCTACTGATGCCCTGAACCTTACTCCCTCAATTTACCAAGTCATAAAGGACAGTACCAGAGGAAAGCAGTTTAAATGTTTAAGTGAGGGAGGTCTGTCTGTCCAGCATCCTGTCTCTTTTGCGGCCTCCTGCTGTGAGAACTCCCAGCAGGCAGGCATTCTGAGTGTTTTCAGAGCTGTGCTCCTCATTGAAGACTTTTTGGATTAGTGAAATTTGGGGTGGCTCAAATACATTTGAGTAGTTTAATGATTGTTCCCCATGATCTCCCCTCCACATCACACTGAGTCTCGCAACAGTAACAGCACTGCAGCTGCTATAGACTTAGGAGCTTAATCTGCTTTTACAAAAGGAAGATGGAAGAAATTGACCTGAGCCAGCAAGTCTACCGATTCCTCTGCAAATCAAGTGCTCAAAATGGAGCCGTCCTTCAAGGTCTGAAGTCAGAGAATGGGGAAAATAGTCCAAATCCTGGGTAGTGAATTAGTGGCAGCGACTTATGTACCTGCTATTGCTGTGGTTCACTATTCCTGTAGTGGCAATTACCCTTATCGCGAACACAATAGAGAAGCCACTGGGAAACCAGCTCTGGTTTACTAGTCTGAACCAGTCTGTGGTATTACGCTTGTGCAGGCCTTCCAGCTGTGATCTTGCTCTTCCTGGATAAGAGTGTAAACCATGTTATTTCACACCGAAAAGCATTGATTCATGGCTCTTGACAATTAAACTGTTATTATTTCCTTGGTAATTTATAGTTTCTTCCCCTTCTCTTGTGCCTCCAGCAGATGGAATAGGTACTGGTTGATGTTGTACTGATCATTAGGAATTAAAATGACAAGAATCCTATTCTATATAAATTGTGGATTGAGAGAGCTTATTTGCAAGACTGTTCATGTATTTATAAGAATTTATATAAAGAGAGGGAAGAAAGTAAACCATAGGAAAAAGTATATTGAATAAATTCCAAATGATTATTTTTTTAGCTCTGTAAAATCAGCTATTTTTACTATTCCAGCACTCTTCTTAGCTACTCATTTAGTAGTAACATCGTGCTATCACAGCATCCACTAGTTCACATATGTTTTATTGTTTACTTTCCCCTTAGACTTAATACATCCATTCTTTAGAGAAATTGTCTCTAATGTTGATACATATTTCTGAGAGAGCATTGGGATCACATATGTAGGATAGGAAATCTAAGCCTTCATGGTAAATTAGACCCCTCAGTTTCTCTCTGGGATGGACTCTTGGTTCTGCTGTTTATTACATGATTTTGGATGAACTGTTTTTTTCATTCTGTATTGTGGAGGATTTTATTTTGTTTTGATTTTTACCTCTAGGGCAGAGATGATAATATAGCCCAAATCTAGAAATCTTTTGTGAGTTAATACATTTTAAATGCTTCAGGCAATTGCTTGGAATATAATAAATATAAAAAATTTATGATTAGTATTAAGATAAATCAGAAAGATGTCCAAGATAACAAAATTGTTCAAAAGGAAAGGCAAAAGAAACCTCAAGGTGGGGGGATGGAAGGACAATGTAAGGAGGGTTAGGGATGAATATATCGAGTGATAGGAACCATAGGAATAAAAATAGGGACTACTTTCCCTATTCTCAGGGACAAATGTTATTTTCTATTTTGCCATCTAAATTCATGTGGATTCATATGCTTTCTGCTAGGGACAGCAATAGTGGGCTAAATAGATGGGTCAAGATACATCTTAACAATTATTCCCCTACCTGATGAACCCAGGGAAAATGGTGCTACTGAACGTATTTGTAGGCAGAGCAACACAGGTCTACGGAACCCAACCTGGCAGACACCATGGTCCTGTGGGCCAATGTGATGGCAAGGAGCACATGGAGTTCCTTGACCGCTATTCAAATTTAGCTCATCATTTTGATGTTCTTGCCTATCTTTTAGACTTTCCCCAGAGCTTTCTCATTTTACTGACCAGTCAGTTGCTTCCCAGAGCAGAAGTCGTCTTGGCTGGGCTGTGAAGTGACTGGGGATTTGGAGTACAGAGTCTGTTTCCCATGCTTCATATTTAATCTTTGTACTCAATGGTACCACCATAAAGCAGATTCGGCATAGCAATGAGCTTTGAGAGAATAGGTTTAGAATAATCAAAACTCAAGTCCTAATAAGAAAAGCAGAGAAATATTAAAATAGATACATATAAACAAAGCTGCCAGGGTCCCCACTGTGGACTCGGGCTGTGGATAGTTATATTGGAAGACCAGGGTGTAGTAACACAGAGTCAAGCAGTGTAGCTTAGCTGAGGGATGGTCAGAAGAACTATCTGTATCCAAAGTCAAGGCAAGGTTGGAGAAACCAATTAAGAAAGGTTTCAGCATAGCAGGACTTAAAAAATCAGATGAAGTTAAAAGTCAGATAAGGCAGATGTGAACATTTATGCAACAGCAGAAGGCAGAGCATAAAGGGATTTTTGCTTACTTTTGGTTAATTGTATTTTGTGTATCTATATTTTAAACAGGAGAAAAGGTAACAAACTAAGACTTTTAAAGGAATAAAGGAAAGTTGTTGTTCCACCAGTTGCTAATTCTGTTCTTACTATCTCAGCCATTAAAACCAGGCACTTCTGTGAAGAGTCAGCCTCTCTGTATCTGGTCCTCTGGAACCGAGGGCCTACTTGTTGGGGTTTCTGTCCTCCCACCAGATTCCACAGCTGTTTAGCCCCAAAGAAAATCACGCAGAGGTCTCCATAAGTTATAAGCTGATTGTCCCATTAGCTCAGGCTTCTTATTAATTCTTATAACTTATATTAACCCATTATTCTTATCTGTGTTAGCCACATGGCTCGGTACCTTTTTCAGCAGGGAAGATCACATCCTGCTTCTTTGGTGTCTGGACAGGACTGAGGGGAATGGGCTTCCTCCTTCCCAGAATTCTCCTGTTCTCATTGACCCGCCTCTACTTCCTGTCTGGTTGTCCCGCCTATATTTCCTGCCTGGCTACTGGCCAATCAGCGTTTATTTAAAACATAATTGACAGAATATAGAATTGTCCCGCACCACTTCCTCCTCTTTTTTTTTTTAACTCAGGAAAATATCCATAGTCCATTTTTTGGGAATGTGGGCATAGTATTCCAGGCTACTTCCTGCCAGTTGGGGGCACTGATAATCTTATGGGGATCTAAAGAAAATTTTGAATTATGATCAAGTCCTAACTGGAGTATCCTGTGGGTCTTGATCATCTCAGTAGTCTTGAACCTGTTCTGGATGTAGAACTCTGACATCTGGGCCTTCAGTTCCTACTGGAGATTTCTCAGGTGATCTTCCTTGAGCAAACCTGATTTTTCTTAACTCAGAATGAATCCACAGCCTCTCATTTCCTGTGGAAACAAAAGCAAATTCTCTTCTTCAAAGTAACATACCTTTTTCCTTCAATTTTGAAGTCAGGGTATTTTCAAAGTACCTATCTTGAATTAATTCAGCAGCATTTATAAACAAATATCTTTTGGCAGCTGTTGCTCCTTCCTCAGCATTCAAACAATTCAAAGAGAACATAGTAATATACAGTATCAAAATTCTCTGTGTGTTTTCCATCTTTACATGGCTTTATTTTAAACTCTATTTCTTTTATTTTTAATTTTTGGCTTTTTGAGACAGGGTTTCTGTGTATCTTATCCTGGAACTCACTCCTTAGACCAGGCTGTCCTTGAACTCACAGAGATCTGCCCGTCTCTATCTACCAAGTGTTGGGATTAAAGGTGTATACCACTACATCCAACTACTCTTTCTTTCTTTTTTATTTTAAGGACTTTAACCTTTAGCCTGCATATAATTTTAACATACTGTAAAACATTTAGAGGTTTTCTTCATCTTTGACTCTCTCTTTATTGTATATCTCTCTTTTTTCTGACCACATGAGTCTTTAATTTGCTAATCAATGTGGAGATGATTAAAGCCATGGCTTTGATGGCTGAATACAGCCCATTCTTTAGCTTTCTGTAATTACAGGCTCATGGCGGAGGTACCAGCTGGAGCCATGTTTATTGCCACAACTTTATGGCATTTCAAGGTCCTTGCCAGCAAGTAAGCTGCAACAGTGTATCCCAGGAAGGAGTCTAGTAGCTGAAAGCAGAGCCCAAAGCAAGAGAGAGAGAACACATGGCTACTGCTGCTTTTTAAAGCAAAAGAAACCATGCCCAAGTAGGCTGGTATCTTAAAGGCTATTGGCTGAAGGAGGAGAAGGAGCTCCCACAACACCACTCATAAAACAAAACAAACAAAACCAACCTCGATTTTTCTCTTGCATGTCTAATCAGATAAGTTATCCATACCCCAGAACCCCTCACTCCAGCAGGAATTTTCCTTTCAGGAACAAAATTAATATTGTGGGAATGACTTGCTGGGAAACATAGCATTGGTATTCAGGAAGAAATGGGAGAAAGAGAAATCTGCAAACCTTTGACCAAGAGAAACTTCAGCTCTATAAGGTAGGAATTGAATCAGGCCCTGCAGAGGAAAGGATACTCCAGTGTTTAGAGCCTATGGTCTTAAATTTATCTTCTTCTCTGTCTTAGTTAGGTTACTACTATAGTGAAGAGACATCATGGCCAAGGCAACTTATACAAGAAAGTTTTTAATTGAGTGCTTGCTTACAGTTTTAGAGGGTGAGTCCATGGTCATCATGGCAGGAAGCATAGCAGCAGGAAGGCTTGGCACTGGGCAGTAGCTAAGAGCTTACATCTTGATCCATGGGTATCAGGGTGAAAAAAGTAAGACAGACCCTGGCATCAGTCTTTACCCCCACCCCAGTAAAATACTTATTCCAATAAGGCCATACCTCCTGATCTTTCCTACATAGTTCACTAACTGGGAACAAAACCTAAAAATGTATGAGATGGGGGCCATTTTCATTCAAACTGCAACACCCTCCAAGTGCTTTTGAATGCCTAAGGTAATTAATATCAGTCCAAGTAGACATATTTGCTAGAGGTACCACAGGAAGAAATTCAACAGACTTTGAAAAGAGTAAAGCATCTTCACATTGAAGGTTGGAGTCCTTCCTCAAGAATAGTCTTTCAAGTCTTTTCCATGCACATGGACTATGGATAAGTTTTGCAGTAAAACCATAAACCATTCCAAAACTTTCTTTTTTTGTCAGTAGAAGTCGTAGATTATTAACCTTCTCTCCATTCTCTCATCCTTTATTTTTCATCCATCCTCATAAACATTCCTTTTTTTCTTCAACGAAGATAGTTGAGCATGATAGAAAAGCTAAGCATATTGAAGTTAGCCAAATTCTAGTTCTGCCCTGTGTTATCTTTCTGCTACTTTAAAACATATTTGAGGAAACTGAATTAAAAGCCAGCCTGGTCTGCATAGTGAGTTCCAGGGCAACCACAGATCCCTAATGAGAGTCTTTCTCTATATATATCCCCCCTCTCTTTTACACACACAGAGAGAGAGACAAGAACAAAACAAAATTTGGAGTCTTCAGTCCACAGAAATTTTGCCTCTTTTTTTCTGGGACTATGAAGGCAAAGCATATTACAGTAGAAGCTTGTGACAGAGGTTGTTGCTTACTGCACAGGTGGGGTTAATAAAAGGAGAAACTGACATTGCCAACCGCCTTCTAGGCACAGCCCCAGTGACCTCCAAGTAGGCTTTACCTTTAAAAGGTTCCATAGCCTCCCATTATTTCCAAGGGTTAGAGACCAAATAACATCTGTGCTTTGGGGTACAGAAAGTACCAATACTCAGATATCTCACTTGTGTAAGACAGTCTTCCTGATCATTGGTGCATCCTCCTGTTGATAGAAATAATGATATTCATCCAGTAAGGGAGAGAGTTTAGGGAAGTAGGTGTTAAAGTCTGGCACATGCTAGTGTTCTTTTGAACACTATTCTAGCTCTGTGGTCTCCCATTTCCATGTTCTCTTGCTTATTTATTTCTGTTTCTCCTATCACTTTAAATGTTAGGCTTGACCATGAGCCTGCAGCTTTTGCTTCTCTTTCTTATATCCACACTTGATAATATTAGATTGGAACAACACACACACACACACACACACACACACACACACACACACACACACACACTGACACACACTAGGATGGGGAAGGTAATAGGAAGAGATTGAAGAGAGAAGAAAAAGAGAGAAATAGAGAGACAGAGAAGGGAAGAGAGAGAGAGAGAGAGAGAGAGAGAGAGAGAGAGAGAACATGCAATTGTTACTGTCAAATTAGTATCTTGACTTCTTCCCATAACCCCAATTTCAAGGGCTATATATCTTGACAAAAGCTTTCTTTATATAAGTCAGAAGTAATTTAACCTTTTTGTTCGTCTTCTACTTTGTACCAATTTCTCCAATACGTCTCCCTCATCTTTTTTTTTTTCAATCTGAAAACATGTATCTATCCAATTAGCAGCACCAAAGCCTGAACATCATCTTGTTTTTTCTTGCAGAGATAAGCATCTACCACTCTAGGGACTTCGCATGCTATGGAAGGCAAGTCGCACCATACTACATGGAGATTCATCTTTGAGTTCTTCTTTTTCATTATGTGTCTACCAGATTTTTTATATATTTAAACGTCTTTGATAATTCATTTATGTTTAATATTTCAATGATATCAAATGTTTATTATCCTATAAATGATTGACTATCTAGTTGGTACAACATAAATTATATGTCCTTCTATATGAGAAGCCTTATTCCCCTGGCCAAGAAACTATTTATAATGTGTAGTCATTGAGATGAAATGTAACCAGTTCCTCTGACACCTTTACTTCATTATGAGCAAAAATATTAGGTAATGATGATGCAAAAGAATACAGAAATGGTTGAGAGCTGATGTCTAAAATGATTACAGTATTGAAGCATGGCAAATGAGATAAGACAGGAAATATATACATGAAAAGTCAAGGCAGACACAGAGAGATAGAGGTGGAGAGAAAAAGAGTTTATCGCATCCATGGAGAAGAAGTTTCTGCAGATTTTGAAACCAGCAGAGTTAGTTCTAGATGTCAAATACTGGAAAGATAAAAGGTACTTGAAGTTGAAAAGATAAAGTGAAATAAGCTCTTAGTTGTGATTGTTTGAGTGAATGGCTGAGATCAAAGCTAAAGTCTTTAGAGATACAGAATAGGAACTGAAGGGCAAAGAGATTATGACAGCCACTCATGAGGATATTGAAATTCTCTAGAATCACTACAAGTCTTGGATTGGCTTAGTACTAAGTTATTTAAGAAGACTAAAGAATGGCCTGGCATGTTTAGGGTACTTTACATGGAAAGATAACAACAGTGAAAGTCTTTGGGAGCAGAAATCAAAGGAACTAGGGACTGAATAGAAGGAAAAAGGGCAGTGACTTCAGGCAAAATTAAAAGACAAGGAAGATAGTCCATCAGCTTTCAGAAGAAGTGCTCTATGAGGTGTGAGAGAAAAATTAACCACTGCCTGGAAATGATAACAGGAGGTAGTTATTTTAAAGGATAGTAAGTAAAAGCAAAGGTTAAATATGAATGAATACAGAATGAATAGTATATATTCTTACTATATTTCTCTGAAATTTCCACCATATGGTAGAGTAAAAGAGAACGAAAGCAGCCATCTCACCGAGGGACTTCCTATAGCACTTGACTTTGTGTACAACATCTCTGGACCACAACAGTGTGTCAAGTGTATGGGTATATAGTCTATGTGTTATGGGGACAGAGAAAGTGACAGAGAGGGGTCCATTAACTCCTTAGTTCAGTGGAGCCCTGGATTATCTAGAGCATTCCATAGAGAAAAGAAAGGTTTAAAGGAAGTGTTTCACAGGTCAACAGAGGAAGAGATCTTATCAGAGTCTGAGAGGCACGAGACACAGCAGGGTCCTTATGTATTCATAATCCTTAGGAATTTTCCAATATTGTCATTGGAGCTCTGTGTTTGTGATAACAATGAATGGGGGAACATGGATTTTATTTTTGTTTTTCATTATTGATTTTGGAGAATACAATGCAATATGATGACATCTACCCCCATTTCCACACTCCACCTTTCCACATCTCTTCCAACATGTATGATCCTCTTTTAACTTCATGCCTGTTTTTTATTGGTTTTTTGTTTGTTTGCTAATGCGCTAATTCAAGTTAGTGCTGCCAATATATATGTGCATAAGGCTGGAAAGATCCACTGGAATATGGGTAACCTCCCATTGGCCCTATCCAATAAAGAATGAACCTCCCTTCCCCAGCAACAGTCCACTGCTGATAGCTCCTTAGTATGATGTAGGGCCTTCCTGAATATTATGTATTTATCTAGTCTGGGATTTTTTGCTGGCTTTATCTTGTATAGGCCTTGTACAGGGAAGCAGAGCTGTCACAACATTATTACTAAGATAAACATTTTGTGTGCAGGAGACATCATTTCACAATATTTCTTTCTATCTTTTGACTCTTGCTTTCTTCCTGATTCTTCTGCAATGTTCTCTGAGCCTTGGTGCTAGTGGAGTTTAAAATCCCATTTAAGGATAAGCACCGAGTCTCTTATTTTCAGCTCTTTGAACAGTTACACATCTCTCTATTGACTGGCAGCCTCTACTAAAAAAATACTTCTCTGACAAAGGTAAAGAGAAATTTCATCATAACAATTTGGTAAAATAGCAATATCAGGTTCTACTCTAGGGCCTATGACTTCTATAGCCATGTGATTTTAATCATAATTATAGTACCAGGCATGAGGGTACTTCTTGTGGAGGAAAATTCAAAACCTAATCAGAAAGAAGTATGCTACCACATACAGCTTGCCACTATTTCATAAACAAGTACGTCTTTACTGGAAGGTCTATATTGCAGCGTACAGGGTACAATGCTGGGTAAGATGATTGATGTATTTTTCTTCTCTGGAAACCAACATGCACCTCATGACATGATGAAAGGGAGGAAGCTTCTTAGTCAGTTGGAGATCAACTTCTCTGCAGCTAAAGTGTGTGGTGTCTCACTATGTAAGTTATGATGGGTAATCAAGGATAATGGCAATATCCTGTGCTGTTTTGGAGGCCTCCTTAACCAATAACTCATAGGTTATTATCCCATGTCTTGTGCTGGGATTTTCCTTTAATAATCCATGTCTTCTGGGAGTGGCATTTTCCACCCATGCAGGGTAATTCTGCTCAACCTATTTATTTGAAGTTCTACGTTGAAATCAACTTCCTAATTAAATAGATTTCCATAAGGCTTTTTCATATATCATTAATCTGAGTTAGCCTCTTCTATTGGCTAGTTGTGCATAGGACATGACTGTGCATTTTGCCTTGAAACAGTTAGAGAGTCCCTTGCTGTACTTAGGCTGTTTGGTACAGTGTAACTCTATTGGCCTATTTTTGCTTTTGTTTCCTATATTTTAGATTCATATCTCAAATATCATCGTGAGTATCCTACTGTTTCCTAATGTTTTCTTCCAGTAGTTTTTGAGTTCAGAGTCTTACATTTAGGTCTTTGATATATTTTGAGTTGACTTTTTTTTGGGGGGAATCATTATAGAGTACAGTGCAGAGTGGCTCCAAGCACTAAGAAATAGATCCACCTTATGATTCCGCTATTCCGCTGCTGGATATATAACCAGAGCAATGGAAGTACTGCGCCAGAAAGAAACCTGAATGCTCATGTTGATTGGGGCACTAGTTATAGTAGCCAAGAAATGGAGGTTAGATTAGGTAACCATCAGTAGGTGAATAAATAAAGAAAATCACACACACACACACACACACACACACACACACACTATTCAGCAACCCAGGAGAATGAATTGCTGTTATTGGGAGCAAAACAGAACCAAAGGAAATGTCAGGTAAAATGAGTCATCTGCAGAAGACAAATACTGTGTGTTTTCTTTCATAGGGGGAAACAAAAAATCAGTTGACCTCAATGTAGAATAGGGTTTGGGTAGTTGAGTTGATAAAGTGGAAAAACAGGGGGCTGGGTGTGATCAGTGCATGCTATAGACATATGTATAATACATATAAATAAATATATGAATATACATATGTATATGTGTTGAGATATCATATTGAACCCCACTAATATGTAAAACTAATATATGTTGATAAAAATAAAACTAAGTAAACTATTTTAAAAAAGTAATCCACCTGGAGAAAAGGATATTAACATAGAAAACATACTTTTCCCTTCCTTCTGGGTTGCATTTAGTCTACGAGAAAAATAAATAAATGAACGAATAAATAAATGCATGCATGCTATGGTAATGATCATGACGCTAAGCTCAAAGTTACCAAAGTGATGCAGCAATGGCCTGGGAGGGAATGCGACTGTACCAGTCAGGTATTTAACAGGAGCAGAAGGAAGGTATGAGACCTTCTTCTGTACTCAGCGACTCTACACAGCACAAAGCTGGCATTGAAATCAAGGCTCCTGGTGCTTCTTATGACCCTGCGAGGACTGGATTTGTGAATTTAGAAGTGTCAGTGGGTGTATGAAGCCATCACAAAGATAATTGACAAAGAATATTTTTCTACAGAGGAGGTGCCTAGGGAAGCAAGTGTCATTAAATTTTTATAATTTCTGTTTAGTGACCATGACTTGTGGTCCTGATAATAGTGCATCAATTAGTGAGGATGGCCTTTCATCTATTAAAAGGAAGCTATGGAGATAGCTGTATCCTGATCTTGCCTTCATTCCCAGGGACAAAGAAAGCAATTGTTTCCAGATTCATTATCTCTCCAAGCTAGAAGGTGAAGATCAGCCACGCTGAGAAAACTGGAAAAGCAAAGAAGAATCTGAGTAATAACATAACCGTGTTTTCCATGGGGCACAAGCTTTATTGTGATTTCCCGACTTAAGGACACAGGAGAAATCAATTTATAGACTCAGAATCATTGAATGTCAAGCTGCATACAGGTCTCATAAAGAGAGCCTAGCCCCTTATTTTACTTGAGAGGACTGAAGTCCAGAATCAGCACCTTGTCATTGAGTTTACATCAGAGGAGGCAAAGCTAGCGCAGAACACCCAGAAATGGACATCGTTCCTACCCAGTACTGCTCTGCATGGATGCAGAATTTTGAAATGTGTAAGTTTTAAATTTTGTTGTCTAAAAGTCACATCTAGGGAGATCTTGTGTGGCACTTCGTTAAAGCATAAACACAGCATGTAGGGAAAACTGGACGTGTCCTGCATTCCAGAGGCATTGTGTGGAGTCAAGCAGTCCCTCCTCTTCTCAGAAGCTTTAATCTGTCCACGGGTCCCGCGGTCATTGGGGTACGAAAGATAGACCTATTTCAGAGGCGCAATAAATGAGATGCCGAATAACTAGGTAACCGCCCCACACATGCTCACAGAGTGAAGTGCAACATCAAGGGCTTTGCTTCCTGCTGCGGAGTTCTTTCCATTCTATCCCATGAGAGCAAGTACCCACAAACAAATTAGAATGGGCATATTTAGTTTCAAGATGTACTAAATTTCTGATATTCTATTCTTCAGATTGCTTCTAATCCCGCTCAAAAACGCTGTCATCGAGAAACAAATGATCACAAATACTGGCAATGACATAAGGAAAGAACCCTTATTCTTCACTGGTCATAATGTAATCTTGCGTGGCCACCACAGAAAGTATTGAGAAGCCCCCCTCCAAAGTGTGGCAAATTTATGCTACTTTGATGACTCTGTCTGATGAATTCCAAAGTAAACACAGGGCAGGGGTGCTTACACATCCATGTTTATTGCTACACTGACCCCATTAGTGAAGAAATGAGAACAAAGTAAAATACATACATGTATGAAGATGCTATGACAAAACCCAAGGTATGCTAGGTTAAGAAGTCAACATATTTTATTAAGTCAGCATAGGTTTGTTTTGTAACTTATTTGCAACCCCCAATAGTGATTGTAGGAATGCACAATGGGTTTCCAGTGGTTGAGAAGGGCAATGCACAGCAGGGCACACCTCATTTCCACCATTGTCAAAAGACAAGTCATTCAGAGATTGAATATGAGAATATTCAATCACCACATATGATGTCATCTGATATTTAGCAGCTAAAACATAAACATTGATTACTGTTCTTTGAGTTCCAGGAATGTGCTCCTCCTGTTTCTTAGTATAACTAACAGGCATTGATTTTGTATTATGTAAAAGTCATGGCCCTAATGGTTTCATATGTGCTTATAGCAATATAATAATCACTTGTCATAAACCAAGTTTATAAGTTGAGGACAATGAGGTACAGAAAGTAAACAGATATTTCCAAGAATCTCACAACTAGTAATTGGCAAGCAGGGTCATTTAAAAGAGAAATATCACCCCTAGGCGCAGGTAATTGAACTCTCGGTGTGGTCCCTAGCTGGTGGTAATGTTTGGGACTGTTATGGAAGGTGCAGCCTTTCAGGAAGAATTATATCACTGGGGGCAGGCTAGCCTCAGCCCACTTCTGTCTTGGTTTCTCTGCTTCATGTTTGCAACTGAAGATATGATCTTTAATTTTCCTGCTTTAGCCTCTCAGCTGCCATGTCCCCTCCCACATTTGGACTTTTCCTCAGAAGCTGTAGGCCCAAAGAAGCTCATCTTTATATCAGTGACACCAGTCATAATGTTTTGTCACAGCAGCAGAAAGCATAACTAATAGCTCTGGCTTACTACTTTGATCAGCTGCAAGTCTCATTATCCTTCACACCACAGATGGCAAGGAAAAATGTTTTTCATGGGCAAACATACCTAGAGCATTCTTCATTGTAGTCTTATTGTTTATTACCGGTGTTGAGATCATAGAATCCTTCTAAATCTCCCGTAAGCAATCCTCCTACTTACCCAACATCTGTACCTTACCTAAATCAGGGATCACTTATCACACGAAGAATAACCCCTGTTGATTTCCTTTTGCTGAAGTCATACTTTTTCATAGACTCAAGCAGGTGACATACGTTTTCTTGAGGGCACAGGAGTATTAGCTTCTTTACTCATTACTGGTCCCAAATAACGAACAGAAATAACTTGAAAGTGAAATTTCATGATTTGAGAGAGGATACAGTGAATTATGGCAGTGAAGGCATTGTGGCGGGGCACTGTTTGTGGTACCATGAACCATGTTGCCAGCTTGTAGTATCTTGCCAGAACCAGGAAACAGAGAAGTTTCAAACTGAAAGACAGACCAGGCTATAACCAGTGGCCTACTTTCATCTGTCACTTACAGCCTCTCTGACCTCAACTGTTCAAGCATGTGATCCTGTGGGGACATTTCACATTCAAACTATAGCAACACATAAAATAGTCTCTTTGATTTTCTTTAGTTTCATTTAAGCTAGTTCCTCTTCAAGACAATTCGTGGCAGTTGTGGAACTTATGCAATGCCATATTAGTATCTTTCAGAATGGTCAGGATTGAAGACTAGGCTTCAATCTTGAATATAGACTTTATAGCATGTCTATAATTCAAGTGTCACATGTCCCTGAGTGAGTATTCCATGTCTATATTTCAAGTGTCACATGTCCCTGAGTGAGTATTCCATGTCTATATTTCAAGTGTCACATGTCCCTGAGTGGGTATTCCAATAAGAACTGAAGAGATAATGCAATCATAATTCAAGATGTCAGAAGAAGAGGGACTTGACGGACTTTTGCTGCTTATGGCAAGGGGATAACAAGGGGAACTTCATTCCGAAAAGATGATGAGACCTGGATAAAGACCAGTGAGAAGAGGAATAATGAAGAAAGAGATTTAAGTTAGCAAAAAGATGTTCATATCTCTCGTGTGCACAAGGTGGGGTTAAAGGATGGAATGGAAATTGCAAGAGTGGGTGCCACATCCTCTATACTGGCTGCCCTCCTTGCTTAGAACACAGCCGGTTGATCTCCATGAGCAGACTCAGTGCTACTGTGAGCTGCTTTTTCTCTTTCAAAAGTCATGTACTTAGTTTATTATTTGAAAATCACATACTTTTAAACAATGTATTTTGATTGTATATATCATAACTGCCATTGCTCTTCCCCTAGGGCCCCCACCCCATGTCTATCCCAGCCTCATGAACTGTTTGTGTTGTTGTTGCTATTTATAACCTCACTTATATCCAATTAGCGCTGCCTAAGTGTGCATGGGAATGGGACCACCTATGAGACCTGGGAAACCTACTAGCAGCCATGTCCCTGTAAGAGAGTGACTGCCCTTCCCTCGGCAACAAGCCCCTGTCCTAGATCCTCTGTCAAGGGTGGTGTCTCAGGGGTCTCTTCTCGACAAGTTCAGGCTTTGATCTGTTTACAAGCTCCCCTCTGACACCATGTGAATAAACATTGTTCCTTCTTGACTGAGCTTTAATTTAAAACTGTTTCACAAACATAGCAAAAATTAATTTTTAAAATGAGTTCATATATTTGAAAGAGAGCAAGAGTTGGTACAGGGGAAGGTTTGAAGGGAGGAAAGATAAGGGAGAAATTATGTAATTATATTATAATTTCAAAAAATAAAATAAATAATTGAAAAGATTTAATGCTTTATGGCAGCATTTTAAAAGTAAAGAACTCACATAGTTCTGATGTACTTTTTATTATTATCTTCCAGTTCAATCTTTTTTAGATATAGAGATATTATTTGCATGTATAAGATTATGAACATATATAATTGCGTAAGATAAGTGAGTGTATCTCTCACTCGTGTGTGTGTTATATGAGTGTACTCATGTGTGTGTGCATATTAGGGGCCTCACGAACTAAGTTTAGTTTTGTGTCTGTTGCTATGACAAAAAAAATCCTGACCAGAGCAACCTAGGAGAAAAGGGGGCTACATTAGCACACGGCTTCAGGCTGTTCTCCAGCATCATAGGAAGCTTAGGCAGGAACTTGAAGCAGCTAGTCACATACACAGTCATGCATGCCCACCTGTGCCCAGCACCCTCTTCTGCTGATAGAGTTTAGGATTCTTGGCGTACAGGGCTGGGCGTTACCCTATCAATCAACACCAGTAATTACGACAGTCTCATACCCACATGCTCACAGGGTGATCTCACTGATAATTTTTGTCTTTATCAAGTCGAAAAGTACTTTATCAAGTCGAAAACTAACCACCATAGGAACACATTAAACTTCACATGTTCACAGACTGTGTTTATTTATTAGCCATTTTGACTAATAATTAAAATCATAACCTGTGGGAAAAATCATTACCTATAACACTCACCCTTGTGTCTTCATGCTCATAATATTTCTTGAGCATCTTGATTTCCTGTGGTGTGGAAAACACTGTGTTTTTGGCTCAGGCCTTGACTTCATATAGCAGATAGAACAGTGGACACACACAGAATGTGTTGGAGCAGTGTGGTGGGTGATGTGGAGTGGAAACAATGAGCACTTTTCAATGAGCGAGGAAGTGGTTGGGACTTGAAAACTTTGACAGCACAAGTAATATCTGAGCTGGGCCTGAGAAGGTGAACAGGATTTTGTGGGTCAAAGGAAAAGCCAGTGAAATTATGTCTGGGTAATGGGAAGATAACATTTCCCATAAAAGTCTAAGAAGAGTGTAGGAACAGTGACTGGTTCCCAGTGATTTAAACACACTCTGATTCTAGTTATCATATTTCTAAATAGCAAAGTTGTTATTTTTTCTTGTTGTTATAAATCACTGTTTCGTACATACACACACACAAAAAATCTAAGCTCTAGAAGCCAAAGTGTCCTTGATAATGTATGAGGAGAGGTGAGGGGTTCAGAGGCCAGGGTCTTCCTACACAGCCACACTGTTTCCAAAGAACTCAACACAGAGAAGCAAGGCTGTAGCTGGCAGATAAACCCAAGACAAAGAGTACGGGGAGCGTGAGAATTCTGTGTGGTTTGGCGTGGCTGGTATCCCACCAGCTGCTGGCCTGCCTCGTTTACAATTCTACCCAAGGCAGAGTCACCTCCTTTATTTAACTGCATGGGACATTTTGGTATTGCTCACATACGCATTATTCTCCAGAATGTGCCTCTGACGATGGAATACCATCTCAAATGAATTTGTAAAGCCTCAGTTACTCAAGAAAAAAAAGGTTGTCACGGATGTCTTCCCAGAGCCTTCAATACACAACGTTGCCTTCTGAGCTCTTGCAGATAGGAGAGATGTATGGACAGGTCATATCACTAAGAAGCTACTTTATTCATTCAGTTTCTGTTTGCAGGAGTTGATGGGTATGAGAGTTTCTATGAGAAGTCAAAAATGTTGTTTTAACAATGTGAAAATAATGTATAGTCTGCAATAGACCTGAGTTCAAATCCCAATTCTGCCACTAACTCGCTGGAACATCTCCCATAAGTCATAACAGACTGGGGCTGACACTTAAGGAATATCAAGAAATGGCAAACACCATCATTATTATCCTCATTCTTATCACTTTCAAAAATAAACTCTCAGGATATGAGTATATGGAGAGACAATTACCATTCTTCAAACTCTTTACTCATCTAGTGAGCTAGCAGAGAAGACTGGGCTCCTTAAGGTTTTTGCAATATGGAGTCTATGGATAACCTCCAGGAGGGTGACTAATGAATGACTGAGTCCATATACACAGCAAGAGGTTTATGGTTTTCTGATAGTGTGTGTGTTCGCAGCTGGCTAGCTCTGATAACACTCTTAAATAACCTCTTTCACCTTTTACAGCCTGAAATGCCTGCTCCCAGTTTACTGTTTCAGGAGTTCTATGTCTATAAAAATAACCTAACTTTACAGAGGAAATACAGTCTTTTTAAATGGAATCAAAAGTACTCAGCTTAGAGCTTTACTCATTTAGACAATGGTGGCCAGCCAGTGTGTTTCATTCACTAGGGCTCACTCGGCCCTCTTAAGTGAATAGCTGTGTCTTTCTTCCTCTCTTTCATTATAAAGTCTAAAGAACCAGCATCCATGGCATGGCTCACCCACACTCTGACTGCCTGTCAGATGTGAAAGCTCACACTGGATCTTATTAGCTAGGTGACACCAGCTGCTCTTGGCTTCCATATATGTAGCTTGGAGAGGATACTATGCTTATTAGTATGAGTTTCCCATCCCGAAAGTTCTGTGATTCCTGTCGCAAAATTGCTAGTATCTGAACCCCATGTGATGGTCTAGGGATCTGATGGGAACAATACAATTGAAGAATCTTCCACCAGTAGAGTAGATTCAAGTTGACACAAAATTAATATCAAGTAGATGACTGTCTAACTGGGAACCTAAGACTGAGCAGAAGACAATAACCAACTGGCGTAGAGTTGAGGGGTAATTATGGTACGTGAATTAAGAGTCCATGTATAAAAGGCATAGATAGAGGGGCTGACTCCATTCAAAAATGTTTGAAGAGGAAGATAGGGGAGTGCTGGGTGGGTGAGGAAAATGAAGCTGTTTTAAGGCAGGATCCTTTCCCTCATAAGAATGAACAACTTAAGGTATCTTCAAATGGAATTTGAGGCTTTGTAAAATGGTGATTTCTAGATTGAAAATGAAATGTAGTTGGGTAGAAATTAAGAACTGGAAAATGGCAGAACTCAGTTAGTAACCTTCTCACCCCCCTCCAGAACACACAGTTGACACTCGGTTTTCATGCATATCAATCTCTTCCCTCTGAGAGGATAGGTGGGAGAGTATTTTTATTCTTTATCTTGTGTAAGACCCTATATAAAATGCATTTTTACCCTCTGATTGGCAAGATTCCTCTGTATTATACAGGCTTTGTTTGCCACTACCCAGCTTCCTGAGTTAGAGAGCAAGGTGATTTATCAACTATTCCAGAGGTAAGTTCACCTAATATGGAGTCTGTCTTGCTCCAGTGTCTGAAAGAACGACTCTACAATAGCTAGGAAAAACATTCCTCACTAATTAAAAGGCGATACACCCCACTAACACAGGAGTCATATACTGTGGGGAAAGATGGAAAGAAACATCTAGAATGTGATGGGGATTGTTTTCGTGGGTGTCCTGTTATATGAAGCAAAGTTACAAAGAAGGGGCTAAAACAAAGTAGCAATGACTTTGAACTTCAAGGAAACCATAAAATATGAGACAGAGAATAAACACCAAAAGCTTGGAGAAACGAGTGAATTCATAGTTGATTCTTATGGTAGGAGCATGGTTGAAATTTTTAACTATGATAAGAAAAAAAATCATGATTCTGTATGTTGGTGAAGTTTTTTAAAGCCTACATTGCCAGACACTCAAATGACAATTTAAAAAGGACTTTATAGTGTGTGTTAGCCAACCTTCAATATAATAATTGGGTTCTTTATTGAAATTCAGAACATTATCCCTTAGTACAGTGGTCCTCAATTTTCCTAATGCTGCAACCTTGTAATACACAGTTCCTCATATTGTATAATGCACATAAAATTATTTTCATTGTTAGTTCATAATTGTAATTTGCTGTAGTTATGAATCATAATGTAAATATTTTGAGAGACAGAGGTTTGCCAAAGGGGTTGTGCCCCATAGATTGAGACCCACTGCCTTGGTGGGTAAGAGCCTAAGCTAAGATTTCAAACTGGCCTTCATGTCTGTCTTCACATGTTTATTTAACCTTCTCTTACACTAGCTATGTAGTCTGACAGCCAGAGGCAGTGCTTACATTGAAGATTTATTTAGGAATCAATGCCATACACCTAGTATAGAGCCTGAAAAAGAGATATTTATATTTGTGAGAAACATTTCCCCCAAACCCGTCTTCAGATTGGGATACTGATTAGCTTTCTGCATCCCCTAGATACATTTTTAAATTTACATGGAGGCTTGTAAGCCATGTAAGAGTAAGCACGATGAGAGGGGATGATCACTATCTCCTCCGGGGAGTACATAGGACTGAGCAGTGACTTCAAGCAGGCAGGGATGCACTGAGTCATGGGAAACCACAGCTGACATGGGCATTCTTTACTATAGGTCCTACATAACGAGTGTGCCCCAAAAGAGCCATTTGTGTTGGATCTACTTTGTGTTCCTTGACGATTTCCATGTTGCAATTTCTATGAATCCCTGAAAATGAAGCCAAATGGCACGGTCTTTTCTGATACCTTGACATCTCAGGGTGGTTAATTAGCAGCCATTCTCAAGTTAAAACAATAGCCTCTGTTTCAGTAAAGTCTCCTTGGAAAGAATTAACGATGGGAGGGACTAGACCCTTCTTGAGTCATACTTTCACCAAAAAAGACAAAGCTCATGATTCTGGCCATGTGAATTTTCCCTTATTTACCAATCATACTTTCTTCTGCTCCTTTGCACCCATGGGTCTAGAGAATCAGAGGATCGAATACGAGATACAAAGAACAAAGGGAAAGTACACCAGCTTTTCTCTCCATTAGAGGGGTCAATGCCCCATCTAATGGTGCTGTCTCAGAAGGCTCTTCTCAGCAGTCTCTTGCTTTGTCACAGAGAGGGACCTGTACCCTGCCAAGCCTGTGGAGAGCAGTAACATTGGAAAGAAGCCCTTTCCCCCAGACCTCTCGTTACAACAGCAACACAGGTGTGTTACGGAGACTAAGTGGTCCCTGCTGTTCTCTCTGCCTTTGTCTATTGTCTGGATCCTCCTGCCTCCATTTCATGGATGTTGGAATTACAGGAATGCATCAGCTTAAAATCTGTACTGGAGAGAGTCAGAAACTCACAGGTAGCTTTCTTCAAGAAATAACGTGAAAACAAAACTGAAAATCAGCATAAGTTGACACTTGTTACATAGATAGATTCCATAGAAAATGTAGGGGTAAAGATAAAATATACAGTTCTATCTATCTATCTATCTATCTATCTATCTATCTATCTATCTATCTATCTATCTATCTATCTATCTATCTATCTATCTATCTATCTTACAGCCTGGCCACAGTTTCCCCTCCATCCTTTCCTCCCAGCCCTTCTGTTTCCACCCCCCCCAGTCAACTCCTCCTCTGTTTCTGTTTAGGAAAGGGAAGGGAAGGTGTTTAGTCTTTCTGCAACTTGATACACAGTTTGTGTTATTTTATTTTTGTATTTCTAGCCCCAAGTTGTACATAGAGTGATACTTGCTATTATTTGGATAAATGGAGACATTTTGAAGAGCTCCACAAACCTTGGCTATAGACCTTATTAGAGGCTGAAACACCTCAACACATTAAAATGTTTCTCATATTCCTTTAAACTATTTTAAAATTCTTTATTAAAATAACTTCATTGTTAAATTTACGTATCATAAATTTTGCCTGTGAGTAGGTTGTCTTTAATGTTTCAGTTACTCTTGCATGGTACTTGTAAGGAAGGGGAAGAAGAAGAATACCTTTGTGAGCAAAGCTGTGGGGGCCTAGTTCACTCTTAGAGGTCCTTGAATCTGGTTCCGTCCTGCTGGAGAAGGCTGGGCTGCTGGCTGGAGAGCTCCCCCTGGTGTCAGGTTATGAGATAAAGCAAGGGCTGTTTTGGTGTATTGTCTCTACACCCGTAAAATTTCAGATTGCCTTTTGAAACTTTTCTTTTTAAATTAAATAAATTTTTTTTTAGCAGAGTCTCATGTAGTCCCGGCTGACTTTGAACTCATTATGTATCTGAGAATGACCTTAACTGCTTATCCTCCAGTGTTCATTTCTTGAGTATTGGAATTCCAGGCATGTACCCCCCTCTCTGGGGTCCTGAGGGCTGAATCCAGGGCATAGTGTATGCTGCACAAGCACTCTGCCTACTGATTTCTGTCCCCAGTCCTGAAGAGTTCCTATCCTAACAGGTCAATGTAGACACAAGCAGTCTGCCAACTGAGTTCTGTGCCCAGCCCTGAAGAGTTCCTATCCTAACAGGTCAATGTAGATCAGTGGCAGGAATGTGTTTTAAAGGCATATTCTTAGAGTCTGGTTTGAGAGGGATAGTGCAGGCCGAAGACATCTGCATTAGAAAAGGCTCTCCCAGGAGACTCTGAAGTGGATGATGGTTCCTGAAGGCTTCTGAGACACTCTGGCTAGCCACAGAGCAATGACAGAAAAATTATGGTTTGAGAATGCAAAATTTATTTATTTAACCAACTCTAGGTGATGTTACTTTGGGGTCATTTTTGATCCATTTATAGTTTTATATTCTCTTTAGAGTGTGTGTCATATGCTTTTTTTTATTGATTTTTATTGAGCTCTACATTTTTCTCTGCTCCCCTCCCTTCCTTTCCCCTCCACCTTTAGCCCTCCCCCAAGGTCCCCATGCTCCAGATTTACTCAGGAGATCTTGTCTTTTTCTACTTCCCATGTAGATTAGATCTATGTAAGTCTCTCTGAGTGTCCTCATTGTTGTCTAAGTTCTCTGGGATTGTGGTTGTAGGCTGGTTTTCTTTGCTTTATGCTTTATTTTTAACGGAAAGAAAAGGCAAGCTATAGATAAAATAGAATATGTAATTTAGAAGGAAAATACATTCTATTTCTGAGAAAAATATTTTAGATGCTCTCCAGTTTCAAATGTATGTGTACATGTCACTGTATATATGTATGTATACGTACATATGCACGTGTGCACACACACATGCGCACACACAAGCTCACCACCCTTCAAAATGTTATTCTCTTTGGAATTGGATGAAATGAGAGATTTAAGTCTCATCTAGAACATAAAGCCCTTTTCAGTGACTCATAGTCTCCTGCCACCTTGGCTAAGGGAGGATTTTCCATGGACAGGAATAATTAGCTTTGAAAATAGAAGTTGAAATAGAATCCAGGAAGGAGAGCTGGTGAGCCCGCTCTGCATATTTATATGTCCAGTTAGCCTCTTGCATTGTGTTTTCTGCCCAGGAATAAATTTCCCTTTAATGTTTGTCCAGGCCTCCCCCATTCTCACAAAGCTCCTGCCGTGCCAAGAGAGATGTGTAAAAGGGCCAAGTGATCTGCTATTGAAGTCAGAAGACATATCTTCCTCCCAGTGACCTTCCTAGATAATGACCAGATATGGTTTTCTAATATAAAGAGAATAAATCAATGGGCCTTTCAGGAGCTGGGGCAATAGCAGCAGAGTCCAAGACCATCAATTCTGCAAGCAAAGGGCAGAGACATCTTTCCTTACAGAACAACGTTAGATTAGGCCACCATAGGGGACATTCTATACAGACGAGAAGCAGGTAAATGTGTACCCGCCTTCCCCCATCCTCCCATACACCACACACTCCCTATACTAAGCCCGAAGTCTATTCTAAGAGAAAAGTCACACCTCCCTTAGGTGACTCCCCAGATATTGTTTTCTATTGACTGAGTTAATTCATAGTGTAAGACAATGAATTGCTTATCTTTCTCTGTGGCTCATTACATTGATCCCTTCCCATCCAAGATACAGTGCTAGATACAGGTGCCAGAGTCGAGTCACTCTGCATGCTTCTATTGCTCTTGAGGGTTCTTGGTCTTTCTGTGCAACTGTTAGTACCTCTGGAAGATTCTTGGTAGGTGTGGGGCTGAAATATAGGCAGTGAGTGTCAAAGACTACATATCCCTGCATGGCAAAAGCACAGGGAATATCTGTGTGTGCAGGCATGTTGCTTCTCATTTCCCAGTTGTGGATTAGGTGTGTGTCATGACAATACATTAATGTTTAATTAGAAGAACAATAGATCATTTCAGCAATAATAACAGCTACTTACCAAGTTATTACTATGTATTGGGCATTATGCAACATCTTTCTAAATGCATCATTCTTGAAAGATGAACTTTAATATCTCTTTTTTTCCAAAATGGATACATAATTTGTAATTATAAGTGACCTGAATGAGGTCATGTGAGTACAGATCCAGTGAGTAGTAAGGGATGTTTTATTTAATGCTGTGTGGCCATCTAGTCCACTCATTAAAGCAAGCTATATGCCTCATGAATGACCTTAGATCACCTGCAAATGAGGGCGAAGTGAGAAGCACTGCTCAATTTCTGCTTCTTACATAGGGACTGGCATTTGGATCATGATCTTGGCCAGTAGATGGTAGCCAGTTCTCATTACTTTGAAGTACACTGTGGTACCTGTCTGATCTCCTAAATTTCTCTCATCACCCCTACCCATCTTATTTATGTGGTTCCTGAGATATTGAGACAAAGTTACCTCACAGATCTCTGTTCTATTCAATCCTCTCCTTCAGTTATCCTTTCTTGGTAAGAGTTGAACTTTTCGTGTAAGGTCCATTTAGCTCACCTTTCCCACAATGCCTGGACAACTTGATGCAATTCAGTTTTGTCTCATGTCTGCAATTGGAAGTAGATGTGGTACAGGATTCTGCTTATTTACAAGATATTGTGTGACTCTCTCTCTCTCTCTCTCTCTCTGTCTGTCTCTTCTCCATCTCTCCCTCCCTCCATCCTTCCTCTTCTCCAACTCTCTCTCCATCAATCCCTCCTTCATCCTTCCCCCTTCCTCCCTCCTTCCTTCCCTACCTCATTTCCTCCCTTCTTCCTTTCCTCCTTCCCTCCCTTCCTCCCCCTCCCCCTTCCATTCTTCTATCACTTCCTCCATCCATCCATTCCTTCCTCCCTCCCTCCTTCCATCCTCTTCCCATTCTTCCTTCCTCCCTCTCATTCTGACAAGCATAGGTCAGGACAATACTTAGCCCCTTTTGGTGTTCCCTGTGGTCATCTCATTAAAAAGGATACCCCCCACCCCTTTTATTTTCTCACCATTGCAGGCAATAGCATCTTTCTGGAGGAAGCAGGCTGCATCTCACCCCTGCTGCAGAAAGGAAGGTAAACTCTTCTGAACTTCTTAACAAGATTACTTGGAACCCTGAAGGCATAGTTTTCCTTTCTCTGCGGGCTTACTATGAGCTAAATGTTTGCAGTTCCTCAAGCACGGCAGAGTTTCTCTTGCCTCTTAGTCATGACTTACTGTTCCTCTGTCTCTAAATCTTTGTAAGCTGACTAACTCTTAATTACTCATGAGGTATCAGTTTACACATCACTTCTCTGTTTCACCTTCTGGCATGTTCTTAGAATATATTTAAGAATTGAAATTACCCCCACTTGTAAGTCCCCAAATGCACACCTCTGCTTCTCCCCATCAACTGTCAGCTCACTGAGGCGGGGAGCTGTTTGTTTGGTCTCATCACACCCCCAAAATTAATTAGGATGAGATGCAGCACAGAAAAGTCACTATACAAATATTTGGAAAGTGATGGAGAGCGTTGCCATTGAATTGTGAACTAATACTTTCTTTATGCAAACCTTTTCAGCTAGTATTGGTGACAAAATGACATGTTTATATATAACTCTGACTTCCTTGACTCTGCAGTTAATTGGAAAAATCACCTGGAACCTCCTTACATAAACCTATAAACAACCAAACTATAGATTAGGAAAGGTGACCTCATGTTCTTCAATAATAGATCACTTTCTGATATGGTTGAGCTGTCATGGGATAGATGCAATCCCATGAACATTGAATGTGCAATAACTTGGTGACTAAGGAGCATGCTCATTGGTGTTGAGGAAACCTGAGATTGATAGGACACCCTCTGCCACTGCATGCTGCAGTTGCTCAGCTTCCGCAAACAAGTCTTCCTAAGAGATTGAAAATTACGACTTCTTCCTATTCTCCCTTAGAATCCATGTTCTTGCAGCTGGAGAGGTGGCTCAGTGCTAAAGAGTGCTTGCTGCACTTCTGCAGCACCCAAGTGCAGCTCCTAGCTCACACTGGTGAGACTTACAACCTTCTGGAACTCCTCATCCAGGGGCCGGCACCCTCTTCTGGCCTCCATGGAGGCTCATACCTGTGTGCAATACCCCCCTACATACACACATAATTAAAAAGAAAAACAATTTTTCAAAATATGTCCATGTTCCTGTAAGGGGACGAGGGGAGTGTTTTCATACATGAAATAACATTTATTGAATAACTTGTAAAAATAGTAAAAACATAATGAAAAGCCATCTTTTTTATCATGCATGGATAGGATACAGAATTGTTGTAGATAAAGGGACAACCTATGTGTAGTTTCATTATTTAAAACTTGGTTAAAATAAAACACACAGATTTATAAAATACATACAGTTTTGTAATATATAAAATGTACAAAATATAAAAAATTAAAAATAACATGACGTGAAGTTATTTCTGAAGGTAACGTGACTTATATTTTCTTAAGATATATAAAGAAATAAAATCTCTTGTCAATGACTATAGGTGTGTGTGTCCATGTGCGTGCTGATGTTTGTGTGTGTGCATGTTTAATTGTCATGACAAATCAAGTTTATCTACTCTGAAATTGTGAATTTCTCCAAATTTGGAAACTTCTAAGTACTGAGATAATGGCTCAGTAGAATTATATTTTTCTTCCTTCTTTCCTGTTTGTTTTTTATTTTTTTAATTGAAAATAGCTATTTTTCTTACAATACATTATATTCTTACATGTTATTTCATGCAATATATTCTGGTCATGGTTTTCCCTCCCATGAGTCTCCCACTGACATGTGATGATTCACAATAAAGATACGCATACAAGTAGTATGTAAATAATCTACAGGATATGATGCACATGAAATATAAACGTTTTTAAAACTTAGACTCAGTTCTCATCCCCAGAATAAGTCACTATGTATATTTAGCATTTCAAACTATAAAAATTCAAAATCTGAAGATCTTCTAGCTCCAGACATTTCAGATAAGGGAGACTTTGAGTCATTCAGTAAAATATGGTTATTTGTTTCATTTATTTTTTCATAAATAAGAGGAAACCCTGCTAATTTGTGTTTTCCAGAATACAAAGACCTACCTTGTTCTCTTCAATGGCTGTGCAGCATTCTGTCTTATGACTGGATTCCCATTTATTTCAAGATCCTTCCATTAACACTTACTTGGAATGTTTTGCAGCCTGAGTTGTGATTATTGCTGTAGTATCTAATTAATTTTGCTTTAGAAAACGAAACTAGTAGTCCTGTCACTGCATTCTGCTTCTAGTATTACTCTAAATTAAGCAATGGAGTAGCTGGCAAGGTCCACGACTCTTGTATGCTGACAGATTTTTGCCAAACTCTAATTTAGTCCCATTTGATCAGTTCTAGAACCTGCCTTGGCACCATCCTCAAGAGTGTGAGTGGTCCTTTGTCTGAGGTGAAAACCAGTTTTTAAGTTCTTATATAAATATGTTTATGAATGACACTGCACATCTCTTGTCTGTCTGTTTGTAATAGTTTTTTTTTTTTTTAAGGGAGGAGGCAGGAAGGATGCCAGTTTAAGATGAATGAGGTCATGCTTGGTTGATTGGTCTAGGGGCTCATGTTAAATATACAAAGGGTTTCGTATACTTTTGGCCATCATGTTAGGGAAAGAAGAAAAGCACATGTTGTAATGATAGGCAAGCCTCCAACATTTTACTGATTATCAATGTTACAAGTCTAATATTCTTGTCACAGTGCCACTTTTTGAAGGTGTTCTGTGGTGGTCTTCACTAGGAGGTACTTGATTACCTGGGTTCCAATTGTTCTATGCATGGAACAAATTAATCTTCACTTTGAGCCACTCTGAAATTGCATGACTGTTCTAATGGCCCATCTCAGTAGGAAATCATACACCACAGGTAGGTGTTCTGGAACCTCCACTGATCTGTGTAAAAAATTTCCAGAATGAAAATCAACAACTAAAGGAAGCCCCCAGGTTATCAAGCCATTACTCTATGAGGTCAATGTTTTGCCTTAACCTGTCTTTTTTTTTAAAATTTATTTATTTGCTTGTGTGTGCAATTTGTGTATGGAAATGTGGATGTGTGCATTCCCAACATGCATGTGTAGGGGTCAGAAAGCAAGTTGAAAGTTGGTTCTCAACTTCTAGTGTGAGTTCTGGTCATCAGGACTGCATAACGAGCATTTTTACCTCCTGAATAACTGCCCAGCTATGCTTTGGTTTGTAGACTGGATCTTGAAGTTCCAAATAAGTTAGCATGACAGGCGAGAGACTCCCATAGATCTGTGTGCCTTCCTTTCCAGTGCTGGAATTAAAAGATGTACCTCTACTCCCAGTTCCTTTCCATGGATTCTGAGAATTGAACCTCATGTTTACACAGGGAGCTTCTATCCCTGGGGTCCTTTTCCTAGCATTCCTTTGCAGTTTTGCCTGTTTTCTGCCTGTCCATTTTTCCATTTTCATGGGAAGCAGTGGATAGGCCATGTGGAGTTGTGGTATTCTGGGTGCTGAAGCAAAGCTGATGCATTTCTGAAATGTGTCTTCATCCACCCAGGTTCTCGGGATGAGGTCACCCATCATCTTTTATTTAGTACAAAGAGGATTTTCAGGCACTTCTTTGGGTGATAAGCTTGATTCAAGTGATGTGAACAAAGTGGCCACACATTCTTTCCTTGCCATCTTATCTCAGTGGGTACCATACACTGAGGAGAATGAGAGCCATCAATAAATCACTCTTGTTTTCTTCAAATCCTTGCTCTGTCTCTAGAACCAAGTGGCCAAGTACAGAAAAGCCTGAGACTATTTAGTGATTATCTGTCTGCTCATCTACTGTCTGTCTATCACTTGTCATCCGTTCATCTAAATATATACAGATAAGCAAAGATATGACTTTCATTAAAGTCTCCGAAGAACATATTTTGAGAAAAATGAAAAGAGAAAGCTAAATTCTTTGTGGCTTACACTTTTGCTTTTTGTCATACCTGAGAAAATAAATTAGATTTATGCTATTTTTTAGTAAGCACATTCTTAGTAAAAAGTCAAACACACGGTTAGTTGAAGGATAGGTTCATCCAAAAAGTTGAATAGAATAATGCAATATTTGAATACAAAATGATTTTGGAAGATTTAACTTTCCTTCCTTCCGTAAGCTTTCTAAAGGGCTATAAAATAGTGCCCCACTTTACATCTCTTACAAATATCTTCTTTAAAATATTGTTTAATTTATATACAGGAATATAAAAATGACCAAGGAAACATGAGATGCTTTTGATACATATGCATTGTATGATCTATACATCAGGGTGCACATATCTATCTCCTCAAACACTTATCATTTTGCCAAAAAGTAAAACATCCAAAACCCTTTCTCTTTGCTCTTTGGAACACATGGAACATTTCTTTAACTATAGTTACCCTACTGTACAGATGAAAACTTACTTCTTCCAACCAACTATAATAGTACAGGGAGGTAACCGCAAGTCTTTGCCCTCTCTCCCTCCACTTACTTCCGTATCACATTGTTCTGTAACCTCATTGTCATTTAGATAAATTATCTGAGAATAGATTTAAGATTAAGTACATTTTGAGGAATGTATATTAATGCTGTATAATTGTTATCTTATGTGTATTATTTTATCTTATGGACACATTCTTGCCATGGAGAGCCTGAGATCCAGGGATTTTATGACTCAGCTTTTATCATATCTGTGTTGGCCCAGGGCCTGGTATATTTTTAGATATACAAGAATAATCTGGAGCAAGATCTATGCTACCCTTCTCACTGCACACTACACCAAGATCGAAGGAGAGAGATAAGGACAGTGTATCTTGCTCTGCATGACAGTGTATAGCCATGCTAAACAAGGAGTGTCAGGCTACTGAATGCAAACTATCTGAAACACAAGTCTATCATGTGCTTAGATGCCGTTCTACTTGAACTGCAGCATCTTTTCAAGTTCCATGTGCTTCCTGGAAGTAAATACATGTTAACTGGGAGCAGGGACTAACGTCCTTGCACAGCACCCTGGCCCTAAGCAATGAGTTCTTAGGGAAACATGCTGAGAGCTTTACCCGACACTCTATGCTATGATTGCTATTGCTTAGCTCAATAGCAAGGAAAGCTGAATGGAGGAAACTACCTAAAAGACTGAGTTCCAGCAAAACAGCAAGATCTGCCATAAAGCATTGTAACGGTTGACCCCAAATTTGTTAGTTTGTCAATATAAAAACTCCAAATACTCTCATGTTGCATGCTGATGCATACTTAAACACTATTAGTTTTAAAACAAAGTCAACAGATTTGAAGGGTCTTGTGCTTACTCTAAGAAATGGACCCCTAGTTAATATTGCCATATTTAATGTATGTGCTCAAGCAAGTCTGCAAGATTATTGAGGACAGATTATATAACTGATGTATTTTTGAAAACCTTGAATACCCAGTAACTTAAGTGATAAGCAATATTGATTGCCTAATGGTGCTGTCACCATGTGGGTTCTGATGTCTGACTTTTTTCCTTCACTTTGCAGTTTTTGCAAGAACAGAGAAAGAGCCACGAGATCAGGGTCTGGCATACTAAGGACAGGCCTTCAAATTCTGTGCCCTCTGATCTTGGGTGAAAAGGCTCCTGACTCAATGGTTCCCTGGCAGAGTTTCCTGCAAGGCTTTAATATAAATGTTTCTCCCAACTGTCCGAGTCTTCTGTGCATCGGAAAGTCACTGAGCAACTATTGCTCAGTGACATCTTTCACACTAACGTTCAATTGTGGTTGTACAGTTTTATTGTTGCTGATAGCACTAATACCTCTGCATAAAATGGCTTCTTTGTTCCCATCCTTTTATCCTTTATACTCCTGTCTCAGTGCTACTGACCTTTTAGCTTGCATGCTTTGTCAAACTCAAGAGAAAAGTCAACCTGCCCTTCCTTTTACCTGGCATTTAAGTCTCATTCCTATCCTGACCCCTTCCCTTGCCTTTTGTATCCTTTTATGCCTCTTTTAGAGTATATATATCATATATATATAATATATGTATATATATCAAAGAAACAGAGAGAAATCACATAAGATGTGGATATCGAGAGTCTTTCATTGAAAAATGTTAACATGAGAAATTTCATCATATATTCATATAATACATGCATATGTATGTATATATATATGTATATATATGACACAATTTGAAAAAAATGTATTCACTAAAAGGAGAAGACTTCTCTCAAAAACGTGGGGAAACTTAGTCTTTGGGAAAATAGAATCATGTTGCCTGTCTTTTCCAATAGGCAGTGAGAACCTATAGTATTTTTAGGGGTCTTTTTACGTATTTCAGAGATAAATCATCAATCCTTTGTGATTGTCCTCAAAATCTGCTTCCTCAATGAGTCTTCAGTGATGCCTGTCATCTGTGTTGCTGCATTCCTTTGTGTTACTTTCAGTGGTATGTGGGGTGAGTGGAGTCATTGTCCTGCATATTCTCTTTCTTTGGAGGTTGAGAGTAGATCCCCCAATACTGTGACTCCAGCCCTTATCCCTTCTTCCCACAGCTTGGTTGACCATGTATACACAGATTCACATTGTCCCATAACTTCACTTTGGTGCTAATGTATCCTTTATAAGGAATATTGAACAGTGAGCAGCTTACAGAAGAAAAGATACCAGAACAGTCAAACATACGTGAGATACCTGAACTTAATTTCTGAAATCTTGGTGCATATATATATCCTGGTAAGAAAGAAGATTTCCAGGGACTGAGTTTTTAGTTTTTCACATACCATGTAACAGTGGACCCTATCCTGGGATCACTATTCCTGCGTTCCCAGTGACTGTCTGATTTCTGTTTCTTCAGGTGACTCAAAAGCTCGGTAATGACAGCAGACTAGTAGCAGGTTTTATTGATAGCTGGACAGAAAGCAAGCAATAAACAAACAAACAAATAAATAAAAAATAGGCAATAGTGGTATTTAATGCCAGGGGCCAATATTCTTTTGACATGACAATATATAAAAAAGTGCCGTGCCCAAAATATAACCTCACAATTTCTTGTAGTGCCCCATGAAAATGAGAAGAGAGAGCAATAAGATGACTCAACCATCTCACACAATCTCCAGGCTCCAAATGAGATTTGTTTGATGTTTACAAATCCCTTTACTAGAGTCCATTTAATTATTGATGCGTTGGCTTTACAGAGAAATTTTATCCTATAGAGTACTGGACTGGGTTACTAAGTAGGGTGGACACAATTATTAGATGCAAACTGGGCGCTATTATTGTTGCTGAGGAATAGCGAGGCTCCCTCTGCATTCTCCCATTAAGAGCTGGGTGGGGTGGGTGGCCCTCAAATTAAAGCTCTCACACAGGGGGCAGAGATAACTTGCCTAGGTATGAACTTTGAGGACCAGCTACCATCTAGAAGAGTGAGACAGTGTGTGCTGAGCAACACCTAACATCAATGGTTCTCTCTGATCACTTTAGATTCTTTCAATAGCGTTTTGGGGGAAGAGTTTAACTCTGACTTTACACAAGAGAAAACCAAGTCTTAGCAGGGTGAAGTGAGTTGTTCAACAAACTCTCATTCTGGAGTGCCCAAAGGAGACAGAAGAGCCAGTGAACACATTTGACAAACACATGCTTGTCTCTCCACACTTGTCTTTTCTCGTGTTTTCTGAAGTCGTCTTTGTTCCATCCTTCCAGTACTAGGGCTTGTTTTCATTTCTGATTTCCCCTGCAGTTCTATTCTCTGGCCTGTTGTGTCTCTTTAAGCTTATTTGCAGTTTGAAGCCTTGAACTAAGACTCTTCCTGCCATAGAGAGTTCTTTGTTCTTTTGCCATAATGTAGCAGGCAACACATGCAAGTTTGAATGTCAGAGAGCAAAGTCTTCCCTCTGACAGTAATCTTCAAATGTAAGAGAAGCAATTCTGGGCACTTTATTTCACCTCAGAGAGCTTTCTGTAGTCCAATGCCTAGTGCAGGAGTTCGTAATTCTTTCTCTTTCCTGAAAGTGTGTGAGGGCGGCGGCAGCGGGGGGGGGGAGTGGCGGTTGAGGGAGGCAACTGTAACACTAGCAATCATCAGGGCAGTTGTCCTATTAGTGTATTTATTCAGAATTGTAACCCAAGCTGGTAACTTACACAGTTCCCAGTTCTCTGATAAAATCCTAAATCTGCTGAAGTATGCAAAGCCTATGGCTTTCCTCCATCTCCATTTGCCCCTTCCATCACTTCAAACACGACTTCCGTGTGCTTCATCTCCACTGGCCTTTCATGTTCATTGTTAGCAGCTCCCTCCATTCACGCGGTCTTTGCACAGGTTCTTTCCTGGGATCCTCTTCCTAACCTACAGACAATATTTTCTCAGTCTGGAAATTATGACAGCGATTACTTTCTCAGAAGCCAGAATCCTTGTCTCAAGAATAATTGAGACCCACGTATGTACCCCATGTACTGTGTATCATATTATATAAACCATTATTTGTTTTTAGGACTGTGACTGTCTATATATTTTAATAAATTATAAAGTGTACGATGACAGAGATTGAATCTGCTTCTGATTACCAGCATAGATCCAGGAACTGGCCCCTGGGATGCTCCCTTGGTCAGGCGGTAAAATTTTGAGGGTTTGAGTTTTATTATGATTGATCCAGTTGCTGTTCTCAGTGTTCTGATGCAATGGCAAGAACTGTTAGAACATATCTGATACCACAGTAGTTGAAGATTATGATCATGCTTAATATATATTAAGTTGTTTGATTTTTTGTGGTAGGTGTGTACATGTTGACACATATGTGTACCTATGTGCACAAGTGTGTGGAGACTAGAGGTTGACAGACTGTCTTCAATAGCTATCTATCTTATGTTTTTATTTATTTACTGACAATTTCACACACACACACACACACACACTGTAGTTTGAGCATATACATCTCCTAATAGCCACACTTATCACCCTCCTCCTCCTACTAAGCCCTTCTTAGAACATAATATAGATTTTTATGAATGAAAGGAGTCTCAGAATATATGCTCTAAATATTGAATTCTACTCAAGTTCATTTTAGTTCAGAAAACTATTTGAAACTGTTGCAGGATCCACGTTGAGTTCAGAACTTGTACATAAAGTATAATTTACTTTGTCTGTCAAAGTCTGTTGGACAGTAGGAAGCAAATACGAGGGAAAATGTTTATGGAATCGCATACCACGCTGCTAATGTGTCAGTTCTAGCTCTAAACTTCTTTAGTTCTAGTCCTGCTCACATTTGGAAATTATTTGCTTCTTTCAGTTATTTTTTCACTTGCACAATGGGCATAATAATAGAAACTTTAAGTTAAATAGATGAGAACAAAACACGACAATCTTGGGAAAACGTGCAATGTCTTGTTGAACACCAAGTAAGTGTTCAGTGAATGTCAGGGGTTCCGTAAGCAAGGGAGATATGATCAGAAATGCCTTCAGAAGTAATAAACATGAGACAACCATTGTTGGAAAGTTCTGGTTTGAGGTAATATCTAAGGAATCATTGTAATCTGGAAATGGTACATTGAAGAATGTTAAAATCATCAACAGGAAGGAGCAGCAGATGACTTCCGAGGGGAGGGAGTCACATGATTCCATGTTCTTCTCCACATCCCTACCTGCTTATCATGCACCCTTACTGGTATCACAAACAGCATTGCCTCTGCCTACTTCTCTAAGCCTTAGAACCTCCTACATTATATGTGAAGGTGGGTGAGGTGGCCAGAGTTTGCCTTTGGAAAATGAGCTGTGGGGGTATTTTTAGATGGCCCGAAATAGAAGCAGGGGGAATTCCATTTATAGGAACTGTGAGAACTGTCTCCTATCTGGAAAGTAGTAATGGCTTCTACGAAGTGACAATATTACCATCACGAATTTTATCCTGAAGAAGATTCCCTGAGTCTTCACCTGGCTTTGCATTGTGTGGCTGTGTCTTTTTAATGTTGAGCAAATGATGCCCTGGACATTCTTCACCTTCCACCACCTCCTTCTTCTTGGGCTGGAAGAAGAGAAGCTAAGCCAGACTACCTTTCATAGTTAAATTGTTCCTGGCTAATAAAACTGCAGGAACTGTACATTAGGATGTCTTCCATAAATCAGCCTTGGGGAGAATTAGGTGCTGAGAGATGGAGGAATGATGTTTAATCATCACTTGTAGGGAATCATTAGCTGCACACCCTCATTCTGCTGCCTGCCCATTCGTCATTCCCCAAATGCGACTTTCCCCCTAGACCATTAACATTTCTCAATGACTTTCTAAACGCAGAGAAAAGCCACAGAAGGGGTGAAGGATGGGGAGGCATTATGGAAACACACAACTGAGAGATGTCTCTGCCTCTTGCCTTCTGTGCCTGTGCATGTAAATAGAGCACCGTAAGAACAAGCTGATCGATCATCTGGCCAGCCAGCTGCTGCAGTTTGAGCTAAAGGAGCATTTGCCTCCTGTTTGCCTATAAAAATAAATAACACCTCGAGATACCTTTCCTTTTATCAAGTGCAAGAATATTCTGGTGTTTTCTTTCTCATTCATAGCAAGGTCAGGTTGATTGTTTCATGGCAGGCTACACCAGCTTTGGGAAACTGAGTCTCCATGGATTACCTTCCTAATTCTCTCTAGAAAAAGAAGACAAAAAGTCAGTGTGTGTAGGGTGTAGGAAAGAAAGAAGCAGCCTGTTCAAACTGGTTCATTGTCCATAGGCTAAACATCCTTCAATGGCTGACAGGCAATGATGTGTATAACATAGCTTTGTTCAGTAATCTGCAGGAGGGAAGAACATTCTAGCATTTTCTACTAAACACAGTTTTGTGCTTTCTGATGCTAATGCATGCATTAAAAAATCTTTTCGGGATTTTTTTTCTCCTTATGAAATTGCCTCAAATCTTTGCTTGTGGTTGTTTCTTAATTACTTTTGATCATGGATCAAAGAAGTTTTCAGTTCTATTTGCTTTCATACAGGCAGAAGTATGATGGTCACTGACAACAAGATCACTGAGAACTTACCACATGTCAAGCACTGCAGTAAGAAGCATGGCCTGTACCATAGCACTGCAAAGAAAGGGCAATTATGCTAACCTTATTACCATAAAACTTGGAGCTAGTGAAAATAATTTCCTATGTTCATGAAGGTTCATGAGCCAGATACAGGTACTGTGGGACCTGGAAGTTGTGGTGTAGAAATGGTCTTAAAACCAATTAGGAATACAAATGGACCTGGATTAAAGGCAAGTGAAGTTTTGTCAACTTCCTGCTGAATTTGCTGCCTGTCAACTGATCGTGGCAAAGTTGAGCTGACCTAAGTCTTTTTGAGCTAGCACCTGTACCTAGTTTGTGTGTACATTAAATATATATGCCCTCACTATTGCAATCCATTTGCAAGGTCTCAGAGATATATGTGATTTTGATGTTCCAATAGTCTATAAAGAAGGGATTTTGAAATAATTGGAGGAAAATGAAGGATTAATCATGAGCTGTCTATATGGGTCATGAATTCTTCCTGGGAAGAAGGCCTCTGGATAAGTTCACAAGAAAGCCAGGTCCATTGAGAAGCAGCAGAGACTAGTTATAGATCTTTGTTAACCACAACTTAGTATAAAAAGAAGTCCTACTGACCAAAGTTGAGAAGAGTAGGAGTCTATGGACTGCCCGTATGCCATTTGATGGCCTAGTACCCACACATTTGTTAGAACTAACAGGACACAGGTAGTTATTCATAATAATCACAATACTAGTAATAATAAAAGTAAATAGTTATAAAATAGTAATAATAAAATAGGTCATGAAGTGAGAGACAGGTCAAGGTGTTAGCTGGGTTAGGAACTGTGGAAATTGGAGGGAAATAATGGGTTTTGATAAGAGCAACATAGATTGTATACATGGGCAAAACTTTCAACATATAAATAAAATATTATGAAATAAAAGAAGAGGCAGTGAATTGGTGTTGGAAGGACTATGTTGTAGCCCTGGCTCTGTCATGAAAGAGCCTTGAGATCTTGTTTCTCAAGCTGGAAACAGAGAACTCAAGTGTAATTGTGGAATTCTGTGACTCTAGCTCAATAATATGTTCACTTCTACATATCTGTCATTCTCCTTCTTGTTAAATATTTATGGAAGACTAGATGGTATTTTAAATAGAACACATCCAAGTACAAGTAGAGAGAAAAGGGGAAAGGATATTTGGGGTATGATATGTGGAGACAAAAACAGGGAACAAGTGGTAAGCATCATAGTAATAAAAGGATGACCAATTAGGAACATAAAATCTAGCATTGCATCATGTGTGTAAATGAAAGCCCAGGGGAATAGCAGACGATACAAGCAACCATAGGTCCCATGACATTTGGATTGCAGATATGTTTTCTTTTGAATCACAGGTTTTTCTCTGGTCTCCAATAGACAGTAACAGCAGAAGGCCAAATGAAATAGAAATAACACAGATACTTAGTTGTTCTGTGGTATGCGTTTTGAGTGTATGTACACACTCAGAATGTGGTCCATATAGGCAATCTCCTAGATACTTCCTCATATAGCAAATGTTTTAGATTATTTGTACATTCTTAGGGTTGAAGATTTATTAACACATCATGTGACTGAGTATATCTTATTCTAATAACTTGCACTGGGAATATTGGTGATATTGATACACACTCAGAAATTTAGAAAATATATAAATAATTACATTAAGTTTAAGAAGCAACATATATTTAAAGAGGATGGACAGAAATGAAGTAAATGAAATTCTACAGGAACTGTCAGGGGCTCTAAAGGATTCAGAGGTTGTGGTCCCAGTTTATCATCCACTTACTCTAAGTCATACCTTATCTGTTGGTAATGCAAACACTTAATACAATGGCTTGGAACTTTGCTAGTTGTTAGGAGATGGACTAAAAGTGTGAGGAAACAAGAGACAAATATTCTCTTAAATTTATTGGGCATTGGCAGGAAAAGGAAGGACAGGAGATTGGTGCAAATGAAGGAGCTTGCACTATGGGGGAAATGGAGAGAATTTTTCTTAAAAAAAATATTAGAATGCCTTTCTGATCCCTCTGGACTGTGAGAAAAAGATTAGGAAGCAAATTCCACTTGTCACTGCTTGGGAAACCTTAGCCTTAAAATAATGTGTTTGCTTCCAGAATTGAACAAGGGTTGGAGGGGAGAAGAGATAACAGTAAAAAGAAGCAAAATAGTATAGGTATCTTACAAGATGAATACAGGATGAACTGTTTATGATAAAACAATATGTAGTAAATATTTAAAAACATTGACAGGATGTAAACATAGTGCTGTCAGATAGGATTGCCAGGAAGGAAGAACTGGGATGTGGGTACGAACCAAAGTATTTGAATGAATGTGTTTATACATATTAGCAATAATGCTGTGCTAGTTTCTGCCTCTCCTGTGTGTAAGTGTGTGTGAGTCTCTGTGTATGTAAGTATGTATGTATATGTGTGTGTGTGAATAAAGTATCTGAGACAAAGATGTAGACTTTTAACATGAAGAAAATCCAGATGCACACAAGCACTTGTTATAAATGATTCCTATTTTTATTTTAAGCGATTTTATGATAAAATATAAGTAAATGCATTGCTTATAGTCTATAAAATACTGATAATAGTATTTGAGTTTTGATAGTTCACTTTGCAAAGATTACATTTTATAAATTAATATTTATGGTATTGGGGATTAAACCCAGAGCTTAAATATACTAGAAAAATGCTTTAGCTGATCTCTTTTCACAGACCATGCAGTTTAAATTTCTTAAGTTTACTATGCTGCGATTTCTTAAGTTATTAGATCATACCATGCTGAAGATATTTCATATCTATGAAGCTTTTAAAATCTTACCAGTGAATATTAAAGTGACTCCTTAATGTTGGTTTCAGTTACCTTTAAGTTGGGTGAGTATATATTACACCAGGGACAATTGATTAGCCTCTTCCTTAATGAACCCATTTCCAGGCAATGATAACAAATATTGATATCCACTAATCAGTTGCTCTAGAGTTCTTTTGATTCCCTAGGAGAGTTTTTTCTTATTACAGGTGGGGTAGAAAGGGTAATAGGCGTGTGTTCTTGCTTTAAAATAGAGTGCTAAAAGCTTGTCACTCACTGGGTGTATCGTGTGACTTAATGAAGCATGTTCTATACTATAACTGCTAAAGACACTGCCATGGCTTTTGTTATTTGAGGGTTATACAGGCCTAAAAGTGGAGAAACACTTACTGTGTATGTTGCTTACAGGGAAGATTCTCTGAAGGTAGCTCTGTTGATTGTTCTCCTGGAACAAATATATTTTCCTGCAAATGACTATTGTGTTTTCAGTAAGTAACATGCACTATGAACAGACGTTTTCATCAAAGCCCTCACAGCCCAGTGAGAAGGCAAAGGAGTTCAACAGACATCCTTGATCCTTACTGGCCAGTTTTGCTGCTAGACCAGCCACAGTGGGAGCAGAAGAGGATGTCTGTGTAAAACTTACTGGATCAAACAAGCCATCTTATGGAAGCCAGCACCCACAGTGCTACCTGAAGCAGATAGATGTAAACAGTATTCATAGTGGGAGCAGTAATTGTAGGTTCCAGGTTAGGGGAACAAACTGAAGCCCAATAGCAAACATTTTTATAGGTCACTGTTGTGGTGTGTTGTGGAAGCAGTTTGATATATAGCGTGGCTGTACTTATTTTTGTTAGCAAAGACAGAATCCCTCTTCTGGGAGTATAGATATTGTTTTATAAGATGATGAGCCGAAAGACAAAGATATCAATTGGTGGGTGATAATTTGTAGCTTATAGAAAAAATGTTACCAAAAACATAGCTATTTGATTTGACACATTTTTGAACAGTGTCTAGGCTACTTCAAGGAAAGATGGAGTCTGACCTAGCTTAGTGAGCAATTATTTGCTTTAAAGCACTTTTAGCCTTTTTTCAAACACACTCATGGCAGTTTTGCATGATACTACTAATAGGAACTCAAGCAACACTCACCGGATATGGGCTACATGCCACGCGTCAGTCTGACTTTACTTGAACTGACTAGACTCTTCAAACAACCCAACGAGACAGGCTGCATGTGTTATCCAGTCTTACAGAGAAGACATAGAAATATTGACTTATCTGGCCAGGGTCACAAGGCCGGCAAGTTCCTTGCCAGGAGTAAGGACCCAGGAGCACCCTTTGAGTACTCATTCTTTTTCCCACGCTCGTGCCTTGCCTAGGAAAACAATTTCTGTTGACATTTTTAAAGCTAGTCCATTACCACTTCTAGACTGCTTAGGTTGTTATTTGACTTTTTGTTTCCTTATTTTATTGCTTTTGTAAAACTATTGGTGTGTATAAGCTCAAGATTTTATAGGTTTAACTCCTGTGTCCCCGTGAAGTTCATAAAATTGATATGATTAAAGTTATTCATACATTAAAATTATTGATAATGAAGTTACTATATTCAACATTTAAATTTATTCCCAGACCCATCGGTTATAAGAGATAAAAAATTCATATGAAAAGATAGATAGCTATATATGAATTTTTCTAATATAAGGGAACAAGTCATAATGATGGATATTTCAATGTAGATAGTCTCTTATTCAGCCACTCATCCATCTATTCGTTTGTCAAATGTTTACTGATTATAATCGATGTGCTGGATTCTGATTATGTGTTAGGGATACAAACAAAAGAGACACAGTTCTAAGCTGTGAAGACTCTCTCAGCATCTGGACTTAGTCAAGTGTCTGTTCCTGTTCTGACTGAAGAGAGAACAGGAAGCAAGAATCATAGAACTGGGAGAGCAGAGGTTTCATTTTTATTTATTGAGTTAAACAGTGAATGTTCACAGTGATTAAAAAGGATGGAATCTTTATATTGGTGATTTTTTTTAAAGCAAAGGTCAAGGAAAAAAGAATCTCAACACATGAATGTTATCGAACACATGCACACACACACATATATACACACATTCACAATGATAGTCGTACACACATACACACACACACAATCTCTGAATACCTCTAAGTGATTGACAGACCTTCTTTTAAAAACCTGGCTGAGTAGAGGGAAGAAATAGAACCATGACATGAAGATTTAGAGTAAGCTAGTGAAAAGGGTTGTATTAAATTTTAAGTATGGAATTTATAATATATTAAATAATAATTGTGTTTAAGAATTAATGCTGGAGTGCTCAGCTATGTCTAATGCTTACTTCCCTTGAACTATTGTTTAAAGATCAACCCTTTAAAGACATGATTAGCTCTATAAGTAAAGTTCATATTTTAAATCTGTGTTTTTTAAAGAATGAAATACTGTGTGGAGGTGAATCTTGAAAACTATGGGACTAGATTTTTGAAAGTTAGCTTTCAGCCCTCAATTCCCCAGGTAACACATGAATTCTGATCCTTTGTCTATAAAGGAGGACAGATCGACAGGCCTCCCTCTAGTATTATAATAAACCATTCCAAAGTAATAAAACAAAATTAAAGAGAGGGAGCCCATCCCCTGCTTGCTTGGATTCCTCTTCCTGTCAAAACTTTATAACACGTGCTATTGTAAAGAGCCTTCTGACCACAAATGCAGAGGAGACATTCTACCGATGCAAGGTTTAGGATCAGGAAATAGAAAAAGCTCCTGGGCAAACAGGCAGAGAATCTCACACCATCTGGGGAAAGAACTGATACAGTATCAGCAGAACTCTAAGGCCCTGTGCCCTTCTCATTTGACTTAGTGCTCTCAGAATCTTCCATGACTTTATTGACACTTCTACGATATGGTTGAGGAAACAGAAACATGTGTCTAAGGTTATCCCAAGATCGTACTGTTATCAGGAAAACAAAGAACAACAACAACAAAATCCACAACAATTTTAAAATGAGATTTGTTCAATTCAAGACCTGTGTTGTTCTCCAGTCTCTACAGTCTGACTGATAATACAAATTGCTCATTCCAAGAAGCCAAACAATCCTGGGTCTGTCCAAATGTATTTTTTTCAGAACTCAACCTTTTTTTCATTTTGTGTTTCCTCATTGCACTTTGAAAACCATGAACTGAGCAGAATCAGACAGAGAACTCACAGATGAGACAAGGGCCTTCTTCAACTGTGTTCATTTGCCTTGATTTTGGAGTCACAGCCAGCCACACCCTCAGTTTGCCACTCCCCAGCCAGGGCAGTCTTAGTGAGACTTCTACTTCTGTGAATGATGAAGTTCCTAGATTCTGCTCCTCTGCTCCCTACATTTTCCTAATATAATTTAAATCCCTTAGTTTTAACTCCAACTTCATTTCAATCTATTTTTTCCCTAGTGGGATTAGCCAACTTTGTTCATCATGAAATTCAGTTTTTGCACAGTGATGCAATTCCTCACTTCAAAATTCCCACAATGCCTTGCTTTGCATTGAGTTCCATGGTCTTAACAGGTGCCACATATTTCAGAATGGCATTCTCCCTGTTCCCACGTTGTAATAGCAACACATAGGCTGCATGGAGATAGAAGCAACTTCCGATAACAGAAGCTTGTCTGTTATGGACTGGAATGCTCAGTTCTCTTTCAAAACATAAAGAAATAAGTTTTCATTGAATTGAATTTTATCTCTGACTTTTTCACAGATGTATAAAGTACATTCTGTTTACTTTAGCTCCCAACCTCTTTAATCTCTCCCCTGTTACCCCCATTTTTCCTCTTCTCCACAATTTATGATGTTCATGTCTTCTTATTTTCCCATATCCACCGGGTTCAACCAGAACTATCGATGTGACTATGGGTTTGGATATGTCTATGCACCAGAGCCAGGTACACACCGTGGATACATAACTGGAAACAATGACAACACCTCCTCCAGAATCCACTACTAGGCGTTCATCATGGGGGGTAGGACCCCAAGTAGAAACCCCTCCCTGTTTTACAGTTGACTGTTGACAGCCCCATGCTCTGGGTTGCATATAAAATGATAAAAGTAAGTATGCCCAAAGGGCCCTCAAGCATGATTAATCCATCCAACCATGAGTTGCCTCCTCATTCTTGTGTTATACATCTCTCTCTCTCTCTCATAACCATCATCTCCCATCTGCACTGGCCCTACTCCAATCTCTTCAGACACTTTGATTTGTTCTTTTCTCTGCTAATGTTCCCTTCCTTCTGGGCTGTCATGTTCTGTCATTCAGAAAAGCTCAACTCTTTTCTAAACCAGAAGGGCATGTTTTATCCTCTTGTCCCAGCTAGGTCCCACCTTGCATGACACCATACGATAGACATGCCATTCATAGATTTCTCTGCAGAAGCTACTACCATATGAAAACTGCTTTTGAACTAATTGAGTTGCTTATTATCTAGTCTGCAGACTGTAAGTTCTATAAATCGTGAGGCCTTTACCACTTAGGTTACTGATACATCCCAGGTCTTTAGATGCATCTCTGAAATATAATAGGCACTCATTAAAAAACTGATAATTGACTGAACAGAGTGAACAACATGATGTTATGGAAAATACTGAGAGAGTTGGATGATTCTTAAAATATTTTTGATAACTCCTTGAGAATTTCACACAATATCGTTTCGACACATTCATCCCTTCAACTCTTCCCCTTCCCAATCTCTCAACTCTCTCAGCTTTTTCTATCCAACTTTGAGATTACTTCTTGTTTCTAATCTTCTCCTCCTATCAAGCCCATTTTGTATTGCTCAGGCAGTTTTGGCGACTGAGGTTTGCCCTGGTATGTGGTCAGCCTACCATGAGTCACATTGTTAAAAAGAACCAATTCTCTTTCTCCCAGCTATTATGAAATGCTAATACTTCATCAACAGATGATGGGACTACATATCAACTCTTGGCTGGGTTTTTTTTTTCTGTCTGCAGTTTGAGTATGAGATTTTTAATATCACTCTATATAAGATCTGTAAGTGGTCAGGAACGTCTTATTCCAGCAAAAGCAACAGCCATGGTCACATCTTGCATCATTTACCAATGTCAGAATCCAGTTGTTGGAATGGTGCAATGAGATATGACATTTTGCTCTGGCAGATAAGTCAGTGTTTACCCAGGATAGGAAAGAGAGGCTTCTGTCTCTACTATCTTGGGCCATAAAAGGGAACAGGGAGATCTCTATGTTTGGCGTTCCTGGAATGGCTCCTTATGTAAATATTCCTAATTTGGCTCGGGACGTCTTTCTTCAAAGGACTGAGACCCTGGACAGATATGAGATATCCATCTTCCAAAAGGTGGACTTAATGCCCTTGCTTAAACCTATATGAATCTCACTTACTTTTACATTCCATAGACAAGACTGTATAAAAGCTCCAACAACTTCACATTGTCCAGTTAGATTGGTGTCTTGCCTGGCCACCCACAGAAGAGCATGGACATCATATGGTTCAAGGACACTTGTTCATTCACTATCCCCATTAATTAGTGGCTTTGATATGAACAGTGGCCTTCCTTGGACTTGATAGCAGGACCTCATCTCAAGTTGAGCAGTGGTTGCCCAACAATAGAAAATTATCATGTAAGGATTTTTTAGAACAGGGCTTCTTAAATATTTTCTTTTAAAATGAGATATTTTTCACGTGACCCTAGGTATAGAGGAATGTAAAATAGATACCCGTATCAAACATTTACTAACAATAAGTCATAAAGGCACTGATTTAAAAATATTTCACACAGATATAATTTTATCATTTATTCAAGATGAAAACACATTTACATGCTAATAAAATGCATATACTTTTTTGCCTAAATAAATCTTGGCTGATAGTGCAGGACATAGAACAACATCTTCAGCCCTTTTCAGAGTTGATTGATACTTCAATTTGATAATCATCAATGCTGAGAACACTGCTGTGCATAAAATTACAGTACAAAATAAGCAGAATTATGTTTAGTGCCATCTCAGAAATTTTTGGAAGCTATATCCTAATCCCAAGCCAATATTCATTGAACAGCTTATTATGAAACCCAGCTTAGCAACTTCAATAGCAAATTTTAAAATAAAACACTCGAATACAACATAATTCAAGATAATGATTTGATATTTACATGATGAGGAAATATCCAAAGATGTTGCTTTCTGTAATTAAATCATTCTGTTTCTCTAAGAGAAGAAAACTTGGATGTCCCGGAAAAAAAAAATCCACCACCTAATTCAGAACATACTAAAGTCTCAGATCTGAGCTGCAGTGTTCCAGGCACCATTTGCTGACAACGCTGGGCATGACTGCATGCACAGTGCAAAGTGAGCATGTCCCATGTGAAGAAGCAATTCTATAATGCAGTTACGCTAAATAGCACCGGTGAGAGCTGCAGACAAACCTCACACTCTGTTTACATTTATGTGGAATTCTCTTTTGGTCCCAGTGCATTCGGAAACATTTTACTGATGCCAATGTCTTTTTGTGGCCCCCATATTTGAATATGGGGGTCCAATCCAATATGAGGTTGCAACCCACAGCCTAAGAATGGGAGATTTGGAGAAATGCTTAGGATGAGTTGATTTTCTCCCCTCTCGTCTCATTCCAACTCCTTCAAATCACTCACACCAAACCAAACCAAAACAAAACAAAAGCTGGGAGAGCCCCTAAGAATGAAAAGGCTTAAAGTTGATTGAGTTCTTACATACATTTCAGAGTATGGAACCATTTATGCATGAAACACTAGCAGTCTGGTGTGCTCTTTAAAACTGAATCTCATAGTTTAAAGTTTGATGCCACATATTGGCTCCTTAGTCCGCTGCAATAGCATTAAAATGTTTACCCCTTTTACCCAAGCTCCTTTTTATTTTATATCTTATTGGTCTTCCTTCTCCTCTTCATTTCTTGCTTACTTTGTCAAGGTTAAAAAATAAGCATTGCTATTAAACTTGTTGATAATGCACTGTTACCCATCAGAAGACAACTGGCAATGTCTGCTAAAGTGTTGATTGCCATGCCATGACTGTCCTGGGGATATGGAGGTATGCTCTTCTATTGGGCATCTCAATTACATTTGCTCTTGGGAGGCTGAATATGGTCATGGACTGTGCACAGGACGGAGGTGTTCAATTCCAGGACTTGCTAAAGGAGGACACCAAGGTGTGGTCTTTAGTTTCTTTTCTTCTCTGCACTCCAGGAAGAAATGCCCTAAAACCCCAAAATGTCTACAATGAGATGGGAAGAGGATGGTCCTGGAGAACCACCGAATGAAAAGCTATGGGCTGGACTTAGCCTGAACAAAAACTACATTTATATGGCAATCAGCCACTGGGGTTTCAGATTTCTTCTGTTAGAGGGGCACAGGCCACCAAAAATAATCCAGATACTATGGGGCACTGTAGCTAAATTATTCACTGTCTCCTTAATAATCTTGCAAAAGGCATGTCGTTTTCCATATTTTAAACATAAAGATAAAAAGGGCTCAAAGTGTCTAAGTGACATAATATAGTAAAGTGGAGATAATCAGGTCTCAAATACCAGCTTTTCCCAGTATGGTGAATGTTAGGACCTTCCCCGCCGCCGTGATGTTTAGTTTGTGTATTTGCATATTTCAGGTAAAGTTTGTGATGTTGAGATTCTCTATGGAAGATTCTTCAACCTTCATTATTTTTTCTATTTTAGACAGGGGGAGAAATAATCTTTCTCTCATATTTTTGTGCATGATTTAGTATGCCCATACAGGGTGCTCATTATCTAAAACATTTAGCCTAGTTTGAGAGGTAATGTATTCAGTTGGTAAATAGATGCTCCATTTCCATTTCTGTGTGATACTGTTTTGTCAGACATTCATGAATGGATAACAAGAAAACTTTCACAAAAGGGGTTACATAGTTTCCCTTTAGATAGCTATTTTCTTTGATGAACTGAGAGTGTACAAAGGCAAAGAACTGTTCTTCCTCTCCCAGCTGCTGGAAGGCAGGTTTCAATTCATAGTCTGAGAGTTTATTGGTCCCTAAGGATGCTGGACATGATGTTGCTAGTAGCTTGGCAGTATTTGATGTTTACATGTGGCACACCTGGAACATCCTAGAAGTTTATATGGGCTGGAGAAGAGCAGAATGTGCCCCTTTGACAGGGCACAAACCAAAAATAAGAGAAAGAACGGTATAGTTAGATCTCAGAGTCCGGGTTGCAAGCATTGAAGGACATTGAAATGACTTTGTTTTCAGACTACCCAGTATCATTTGTGGGAAGCCAGCTCTCCTAGTGTTTTGATCCTAGAAATTAAATTGGGACTAAGTACTGCCAGACATTTCCTGGGTTACTGACAAGGCCCACAATTTACCCATTACTTTTTTCTTTTCTTGTTTCCCACCAGTGTCCCCTATGCAGCAACTCTGATAGGAATGTGCACATTGCCCGAGTGGCAGTCTAGAAGTTATCCTTAGTATGTCATATGAGGTGTGATGGGAAGGACCTCTCTGATTTCAGGGATCCCAAACATCTGTGCTAGGTAAGCCTTGGCACCACACAGCTATCCTTTCAATGCTGAAGAATATTACCTCATAGAAGATATCAGTTTCAACTAAGGGTACCATGAAATGCTTGATTGCGTACGCCTACTACTAATAACTACAGGGGAAGCTAAAGCTGAAAGCCATATTTGGCGCTGCTCTGGGTCATAGAATGTGTTGCTGGAAAAGCCTGAGCAACCCAGTAAGGCTCAGTCTCAAATAGAAGGAGTTGGAGCTATATTTAGTGCTATCTTAAAAAGCAATTAAAACGTGTCCCGGTAACATAGTTCAGCTCTTAAATATTGCTGTAAATAAAGTTGACTAAATGCTTTGCTGTGTCATGTTTTGGAGTCAGGCATGCTCTTATTGTCTGTGCTAAGCTAGCCTGAGTTTCAGCCATATCACTGGATCCGAAGACCACACATAGCAGCCATGTGCTTCAGATGCAAGCGTGAAGGTACCTATTGAGTGAGAGTGTGGCAGGATCTAGAGTCTCTTAGAAGGCATGCCTCTGGGAACAGCTGTGAGAAATTCTCTAGATTAGGTTAGCCTCTAGATATGCCTGAAAGGCACTGCCTTGATTAACTTATGTGGGGGGAAAAATAAATCCATCCTAAAAGTAATTGCCACCATTCCCTGGGCTTAGGTGCTAGAATGAAGAAAAAAAAAAAGGATTAAGCCAGCTGAGTACGAGCAGTCATTGCTACTGATTCCCGACTGAGGTGCGGTGACCAACTTCTTCAAGTTTCTGTCCACGTGACTCCCTCATGACAATAGACATCACTGTAAGCTGAAATAAGCCCTTCTTAAAAGTTACTTTGTGTGCAAGTTTTTTTTAAATAACAATGAAAATAAAATAGTTGCTAAACCAGGTTAAGTATTTGGACCTTTTCCTGAGAGTGATTAGACATCATTGAATGATTTAAGCTAGATCTAGACATTTTAGTTTTGTTATTATACAAGCTCATGTAGAATAACATCACACAGTGGTCCAGAAAAGATGTGAGAAGACTCCACACCAGGCCCATAGGGCAATGTAGGTCACTATACGTATGGATATGGAGAAAGCAGCCCAAGTTAGAGACACGCTGAGGGCTTAAAACTTTTTAATACATAGATGAGATATACGTGGGAAAATGAGAAGGAAGAAATAATTTGGTAAGAATCACACTGAAATGTTAGGCTGGGAATGTAGGTTGAGGAATCCTTTAGTGGAAAGCAGAGGTATCTGCAGGAATGATAAATGTAGAAGGATATAAGAGTAATGAATTTGTTGCCTAATACGTTTGCAACATGCTTGTCACATTTATATAGAAATTTCAATAATACAGTTGGAAAGTCCAGCCTGTGTTTCAGAAAAGTTCTCTAGACATAAAGGAAACACTGGTGTGGAAATTTCACACTGATCGCTGTTGTGTGAGCGTTTCCTGTGGAGACAAGTGTCTATCACCCAAGACAGGGCCCCCAGCAGTAGACTAATATAACAACTCCACTCAAGTCTAGCTTGGAGGGACTGAGTTTAATTAGGGTCACTTAGAAGAGCAAGTGTGAGAGCTATTTATAGGAACATAGGCAACTTTGCCAGCAACCATTAACTACTTATATATCCTTGATTAGGGGCAAGAGTTTGTAAGCCTTCTCCCATTCAAAGATGAAGGTTAATAGCCCCAATTTTGTGTAAGTCTCGTGTGAGCAGTCACAGATACCAAAGAGTTCAAGAGCACAACAGCTATGCCATGCCCAGAAGATAGTATTTCACAATAGTAGTAATTTAAATTATGGGAATATAATTTAATTATTCGGCTGTAGCATAAAAGCCGAAGAATAAGAGGAGTAGAGGACCTAGTTGGGTGTGGGTGACTCCCATGCTTGATGGAAAATGAAAATGAAAGAAAGACAACCAGAGAGGTAGGAAGAAATAAAGAAAGATATTCCAAGAGTCTGGGGTAGGAGAAAAGTATTTGGGAGCATTATGTTGTGTACTGGTGATTGCTACAGTCGGATGAATTTTCCTAGGAAGATGCACAGTCCCCACATGGGTCAATGTCAAGCCAAAGGAACAATACCACTGAATTTTATTTTGGTGAGCCAATAAATTTATTGGGGCAACATATAGGAGACTGGGTTACTCATGCAATTGCATCACCCCAATGTGGATGAGTAAGCATGAAAACTACATCATAGAGCCCCAGTGAGGCAATGAGTCAACACTGTCAACCTTTCATCTTCCACGTCCACTTGCATTGGGAGCAGGGTAACTTGCAACGGGCAGGATCAGAAGAGTGATTGGATGACTGGAATACCAGATACAAGTCTGATGCCTGCCCCTCCTGTAAGGGAATACTAATAGACCTGACCTCCTGAGGGTCTTTTGTGGGTAATGACAACTTCTCTGATTTCAAGATGGCGAGTGTCCTGCTACAATTGGAGAACAAAGCCACACTGCAGTTTCTGACAGTTCAGTAGACTGAGACCTGAGAAGGGTTCCATGTGGGGCACCATGCACACCACAGGTGATCTTATAATACCCCTTTTCAGTAGGAATATCAGAGCAAAAACTTCGTGCAGGGGGTTGAAAGGTGAGTGAGAATGGAAGAAACAGAGATAAATGACCGTAAATAGCTCCTCTAGGCCAGTGATTTCTCAGAATCAAGTGCATGGTTACTTTGGTTTAATCTTCCTTGTCCACTCTCAGCTGGATCTAGAATCTTCTAGGAAACAAAACTGCGAGAATGTCTGGTGTGCCGCAGGGTTTAACTTAGGAGAAAATGTGGCCCCCAGAATGTAGGTGTTAGCATCCTATAGGTTGGCATCTCAGACTACATAAAAACAAAACCCAAAACCAACCAACCAACCAAACAAACAAACAAAAAACCATGAGCTTCAGCATTCATCTCTCTCTGCTTCTGCTTCCTGCGTGCAGAGACAATGAGCATCTCCGGCTCCCATCATCCTGTCTTCTCTTCCACGATACATAGATTATATCTCCCCCTAGACTATGGGCTAGAAACAAACATCTCTGCCATGTGTTTTCTCACAAGGATCAGAAAGTTCACTAAAGCAACTGCTGTTCTCAGCTTTTTGCCCGAGTCCTAGTTCTTGTCAATCAACAGTGATTGAGCACATACTTTCATAGAACTATATTCTAGGTTTTGAGGAACTAACTGAACCTTTAAATAGCAGAATGAGTTGGGTCGGGATATCTTAACTCAAATTGGTTGTTTGGAGTCTGGGTATGAAGGAGGAACTTTTACTGGGAAAAGTATTCCTCCTGGGATGAGAGAAAGCTGACCCAAGTTTTGAAGGATTTTAGTTATTCTCGTTGGAAATGTGTGTTCCATTCATAGATCCGTAGCATAAATGGATGTCAATACTATTAGCCTTCACATAGCCAATGGGCGAAACATGAAGAAAACTAGAATTCAATTTCTCTAACTGCCGCTAGTTGGCTCTGCATCCATTGATAAAGAAAAAGGCAGTGCATCTAGATGTGGGTCGAGAAGAATCTCCTCTACGTTGCTCATCTCCATGGAGTTTCAAATGAAATATACCAGCTCCACAGGGAAGCCTCCAACAGATGGGAACCTATTTAACAAACCATGGAAAATGAATAGGTTGGCTCTGATAGGGGCAGCACTGCCGCAGAAATCTATTCTCAGAGATGTGACTGTTGGTGAGCCCCAGTGACCCACATTCAGAAATGTTTGCCTATTAATTAGGGCAGGTGGTTCTATCCCAGAAGGCTTTGCCTAGCAACTGTAACCAAGAACACCTTCAACTTCAGTGCTGAGAAAGAACCAGTGTGAGGAATCGCAGTGGTGAACCCAGCAGCAAGAGGAATCAGTGAATCTGAACCCAGGATATGTGTGCCAGTTTTGATAAAAGAAATTAGAAATTTCATAGAATATGAAAAGTTCTCAATGTGGAATCGTTCTCCATCTACAGACTTAAAGCTCTTTATGGTCTTTTCATTTGGTGTGTGGTTAATGATGACAGATGGTTTCCTAAAGGGATTTTAAATAATGTTTGAGGGTTATTGCGAGATAGTTACAGCATAGAGAAAAAACCAATACTTCATTTTATGCTGCTTTTTTATCTTTGTTTCCTGCATTTGTGGGTAAATGTTTAACATTTTTACACACTTGAGGCATATTATTTAACATAAATGTCAACCTTTAAAAGATGACACCATTTAAAGTTGGCATCGAGTTTAAGTTCATGGGACACTGTGATTGAATACGTGACGCATAAGTAACAATTGGGATTTCCTGGTAAATGCATCTGGAGGAAAAAACGCTTGGATTCAGGATGTTCCATAAGCAAAACTGAACCCACTCAAACACCACTAGACTATAGATGCATCTCAGACTTAAGTCCTCCAATTGAAAAAGATAACATAGAAGTTCCAGTTTGTACAGCAATACAATCATAGGCAGCAGATCTCTTGGTTCTAGCTAACTTCTGAGTGAATGACTTTAAAAAGACTTAAGTCAGGCTAAAATTAAAAACCTCCTTTTAAAATATCACTTTACAGCCTTCTCTTGGACCTGAGCTTTTGCTTTAGAAGATTAATTTTATATTTTAAACTCGTAACAATACTTCTAGGATATGCCTGCATTTCTCACTAAAACTATGTTAAACTTTAATTATCTTATTTCAAAAGCCTAAAACAATGTAACAGGCAACCCTGTGCCCATTGATATATAGTATTAAATAGTATTAAATGTAGATAACTTTATGTTATATTTGTTTCAGGTTCCTTTTTAAAGTAGTAAGATATAATTAAATATTATTTCTATCTCTTCCTCAAATCTAATATCTCATCACTGGGTATGATAATTTACACCTGGAATCCCAGCACTAAGGAGTAGGGGCATTTGCTGTAATTCAAATTACAGCAAATTAATTAAAAAAGCTGTTTTTGCTCATACAAAGGGTTTGAAACCAACCAGAGCTATGCAGTGAAATCCTACTTCAAAATAATAACACCCAGAACTGAACAATGTAGAAGGAAACATCACTGTGGGTAACTCCCTGCAGGCTTCTTCTGTAGCCACAGAACATGTATGTAGTCATGAATAACACATGGTTTAACTCATACCATATTTGATCATATTCTAACTTACTGAACACATTGGTTTTCAGGTGTCCATGTTGACATAAGTGGCGTCTGTCCATTCATATTAGTAGCTGTACACTGCCCATTGCATAGGTGACCACGGTGTGTCAATCTATTTTCTTTACTGGGACAGAAGTGGATCCAGTCCATCCACTCTAGTAGCTGTACACTACCCATTGAATAGGTGGCCATGGTGGGTGGATATGTTTTCTTTACTGAGACATAATAATTTCTCTCCATTCTTTGCCTTCTACAAAAGTCCCTATATAACAGCTTCTGAGACGTATAAGTGGTGATACTCATGGCGCGCTTCTTCTGCTATCTGCAAGTGAAATGCCGTATTATCATCAGTTTTATTGTAATTTTTCCCAATTACTAGCGTGGCTGAAGTCTCCATTCACCTTTTATTACCAATTTAAATTTCTTCTGCTCTCTCTCAATCACTTATTAAAATACTTGGTCTACTTTTAAATTTGTTGATTCTGTGTAATTGTAAAATAATTTTTATAAGTTTGTTATTTTTTTTGTATTTACTTATTTTAAATTGCATTTATTTTATTTTACTTTACATTTTTAAATTAACATATATTTATATCAATGCTCACTTACCTTTCCTCTCCCCAATCCCTCCATGTTCCCTTACTCTAATCCCTGCCATATCCTTCCATTCTCAAATTGATATCCATTTTTTATTTGATTATAATTTCTACATACATAAATGGACAAATATGCAAACAAAGCCTGCTGAGTTCATCTTTGTTGTTTGTGTGTATATGGTTTCCAGGCTGACTAGTTTGCATTGGATCGGTCCCTGTGGAGGGGCTAACTGTTCTTCTCTGAGCAATCATTAGTTGTCTGTCATTATTTGTCTACAGGTGGGACCCTGTAAAAAACTGTTCTTTCTGAGTTTGTGTATCAATTGATACTGTCATTGTTCTGGTCTTGTTTATTCATATCTTTCCAGGAGCAGCAGTCATACAAGTATTATGGCTCAACCAATTGTCCCCCTTCTCTTCCACAGTGTTCCCTGAGCCATAGATGGAGGAACTGTGTTACAGATCTCTCCATTGGGAGTAGGCTTCCCACAATCCTTTGGTCTTTGCATTGTGTCCAATTGTAGTTTTCTATTTTGATCTCTATTTGTTATGGACTGTAGCTTGTTTAACACAATAAAATATAATAACATAAAACAAAAACCATCACATTGAAGTTGAACGAGGCAAACAAACAGAAGGAAAAGAGAACCAAATGAAGGCACTAGAACCAGAGATCCACTGGTTCACTCACTCATGAGTTCTATAAAATATATCTAACTGAAAGCTATAATATGTATGTAGAGAGCCTGGTGCAAGCCTATGTCAGCCCCATGCTTGTTGTTTCAGTCTGGGAGTTCATATGAGATTTGTTCAGTTGATTTAAAGTACCGTGTCCTCCTAGAGTCCTCCATCCCCTCTGGCTCTTAAACTCTATCCACTTCCCCTTAATGGGGTTCCCTGAGCTCTGAGCAGAGAGATTTGGAAGAGACATCTCATTTAGAGCTGTGTGTTCCAAGGTCTCTCATTTTGCATCAAGTCTGGTTGCAGTCTCTGCATTTGTTCCACCTGCTGCAGGAAGAAGCTTCTCTGATGATGGATGAAATAGGCACTAATCTAGGAGTATAGCAGGATACCACTAGGAGTCATTTAACTGTTTTTATTTTTCTTTCTTTTCTTTTTCTTCTCTTCTTTTAGACCAGTAGTATTTGGTTTTGCCCTAGGTCTCTGGGCTATCTTGCCGCTAGTTACCTGAATATATGTCTATGTAGCCTGTGCATGCTTGGTACCAAGGGAGGTTAACAGGACATCAGATCCCTTGGAACTGGGGCCACTGTGGGAGCTGGGAATAAAACCTGGGTCCTCCTTTAGGTAAGCAAATGATTTAAACCACTGAGCCATCTCCCTAGCCTTAAGTTTTTTCTTGACCACAAAGACTCGATCTTTGATTGTCCTAGAGTTTGTGATACCTTTTCACTTCAGTGATATTTCCTTCAATGAATAAGCCTTTCTTTCTTTCTTTCTTTCTTTCTTTCTTTCTTTCTTTCTTTCTTTCTTTCTTTCTTTCTATCGTTCTTTCTCTCTTTTTACTTGACATATGTTGGAATATGTATGTCAAATGTGTCTTGTAGAATTTGTATTTATTTTACACCCATGGAGAAATCATTACCTAACCAAACAAAATGAAGTGTTTGCTTCTACATTTTTCTTCTAAAAGTGTTAAACACTTTCTTCTGACCCTTAGGTATGTCCTTTGGAATTTATTTGTAAATGTAGGAAAAGGGATTCTAACTTTGTCATTTCTGCACGTATTTAGCCAGGGAATAGTCTCAGCAGGAGCCTCAAAATCTTTTGATGATATTTCAGTCTTGTGTAAGCTCAGACATGCATGCATAAGTGGCTATTTTGGCTTTGATATTCTGTTTTATTTTTGTTTGTTTTATTAATTTTTATTTTTGTAATGCTCCATCTAGATTAATGAATTAACACTTTAACATTTTATTATTTGTAATTAATAATAGAATATATTTATGTATTATATATTTAAATATTACTGATATCTGTATTTCTGTTCTTTCTTGTTCCCACATATTTAAACTGTCTCTAAACTTTCCTTTCTTTTCAAAATTCTTTTAGACATTATTAGAATTTGTAGCTTCCATAGGATGTTTAGAATTGAGTTGTTCAAACTGAGAACAATTATTTTGCAATTTCAACTACTATTATATTGAATTTGTAGCTTAATTTTTAGAGAATTGTCAACTCTATGACATTATAAATACCATCCATGCAGATATATCTGGTTTTGTTTCAGGACTTCTTTTTAATTTTCTAATAAAATTTTACACTCTGCTCATATACTATAAACTATTTGGAGAATGTTTGGTCTGAAAAATAATTCCAGGTTTATATTTAGCAATAATTCTGCTACTTTGCCTCTACTTCTTTTGTGAAGTTTTGTGTTTAATATAAATACAAATATGTGACCCAATCACGGTGTTATATATTTACAGAGGTGTTATGACAACGATTCTATAACAAACAAAGAAGATACAGAAATGCAAAAAGTTAAAGGAAGCACTGTGCATGTCCCAGAGGCAGAGGGGATATTGTGCTGAAAGTACCCAGATGATTCCTTATTAGGGAGTCTATGATCACCATTATCAAACATCAGTAGTCTTCTTTTAAAATGCTGCAGATAATGCAGAATCACACACCTAGTAAGCCTAACTTGTATTTATAAGTATGGGCTTTATAAGTGTTTCATCCACAGTGCTACTATGTGTTTTCACTGCTGAATAAGTATTTTCTGTGGTCTGAAAATTTGTGTCTACACTAGACCCACATATTTGATTTTCATTGTCAGTGTAATTGTATTAAGAAGGAAGCTCTTTGGGAAGGTTATTAGATCATCAGGGTAGAGTCCTCACCAGTGGCATTTGTGCCCTTATGAAAGCGTCCTAAGATTGCCTTGATGTGGGGAAGTCAGGAGAAATTCCAACCTATGGATGGAACAGAACCTTCACCAGACAGAAGGTATTCTGGTCCTTGATTTTAGACCTTGCAGCATCCATAACTGTGCTAAATAACTTGGAATGACTTGTAAGAAGCTCTGTTAATAGTATTTTGTTAGAGTCACCATGCTGAATGTATTTGTTATCTATTTACTTAATTTGTTGGTCTATTTCAGCATGAATTTCAGTGAACCATCAGTGCTTACTTGTGAAATTTCTACAAGAAAGCCATTATTAAGACTCTAAAATTTCATCCGATGGATGGAGATAGAGACAGAGACCCACATTCACATCAGAGCAATGGATTGAGCCCCCAAGGTGCAGGTGAAGAGCAGAAGGTGGGAGAAGATGAGTTAGGAAGTTAGGACCGTGAGGGGCTGGTCCACCTACTGAGACAGTGTGCCTGAACTAATGGGAGCACACCAATCCACCTGGACTGGGACT